>MCJB01039752.1:8687-20920 GCA_002018475.1 Nicotiana obtusifolia | reverse complement strand
GCCGTCACGAGATATGACTTGGCCAGTCATGATATTTTCTTTTACTTCATGTTATTGACTTGATTATTTACATGTTTTACTGTTTCATTATGGATTGTTGTATGCCTTATGTGTTTCCTTACTCTCAGTTGTTATTTATAATTATTACTCACTGAGTTGGAAGTACTCACATTACTCCATGCACCATGTGTGCAGATTCAGGCGTTATTGATTCCGCTCCGAGGTATTGACTACTACTGTCAAGGCGGTGATTCAGAGACTACGAGGTAGCTGTTGGCGTCCGCAGCCCCGTATCTCTTTTATCTTGTTGTTTCCACTATATTCAAACAATTGTGCCAAAATATTGTAATAGTAATATTATTATTAGGATTTTCATTAGTTGCTCATGACTTTGTGACACCCCGGTTCGGGCTGTAGTCGGGATGGTTCACTATATTTTTTCGCAAATTACTGTTATTAAACCGTACTTATGTTATTTTCGTATTGTTTAACTATTTGAATGAAGTTTAGTTTGAATTGGCTGGCCTTGTCTTCATGAGAGGTGCCATCATGATCATGGTTGGGACTTTGGGTCTTGACACATACCCAATAAAGACCATTGCCAATTTATGAGCAAAAGTATGGTAACATTCTTCCAAACATTCCTTATCACAATACAATAGTACAAATCTCAGGTCTAGAAACCTCATCTCAGCCAATACCAGCAGCCAAACCGACAAGTCACACCAAAACCCACATGGATCCTCACACAACGCGGTCCGAACACCAAGCAAGTAATTATTCAGATATATCCAAAAATGGAAGGAACCAAAGTATGAGGACTATCCACAAGTACAACTGATATATCAACAAAAGCATGTTTTCATGAACTCATCCACAAAGGGGAAAACATGAATTAAACATGAGGAAGGGTGTCCTACACAACCCGATCCCAAGTATATCAATCCGCAAATCAATACCCATAGAGTCATCATGCTCGGGCTCACTAATCACATGTGCGTCAACATCAAGCACGATAGTGTGCACAAATATAATGGTAGTAAGATGAATGGGAATAATACAATAAAGAGGAAAGCAAGCACAACTAACGTGCAATAAGTAAATCAACATCACGAGGGCCATCTTGCCCATAATGCCATAAGGCCCATACAGAATTACAATATGCGTGCGAAAAATAAATCATGTAACCCTCACAACCTGTCATAGCATAAGAGAGAAATACATAACACAGACCATGGCACGAATAATATCTATTCCGCCCAATGATATATCTGTGGTAACAGCCGCGCAAGAGCAAGCAAATCCGATCTGATACAAAATACACATTCTCATTAGGCTCAAAATAATCCCCACACCAAGTTCCGATCATCCCAAATAGGTAATTAATCTTCCAAAAGTACATAGCAATCCTTACATAACACCTGCCATCAATCATCCAATCCTTAACATTCCTTCACAACTCGCAATCAAGGAATAGTCTGCCAATGAGAACATCCAGTCTCTGAACCTCACAAATACAAAAATCTTCATGTTCGGTCTCAACACTGCTACTCAAATGGCTGATACGTCTCTCATACTCCATCATCTTATAGAAAATACCTACAAGTCAAAACACAATGCACCTGCCAACATGCGCACTCCCCTTTGGAGATATCAATTAGTTCCCACATCCTCTTAAGCATCTGAAATCGTCGGTGTCATCAAGAACTCATATCCTTCCCTCCACAACTAAACTGCAACCTTGTACATGTAACTTTCAACCCCACACGGCGCACCGCCTCTAACATGCTAACTCGTAACACTACGAAAATCTCATAACTAACTCTGAACCATGAGCAAATCGAACACCTCATCAACCGCGAACCTTTCATTTAACTCCATACAGGAGAACATCACCACACAGAATATAACTTTTATACTTGTAGTAAACATCAACTCCGGTCGTGGCCATAACCATGATGAATTCTTCGGAACACATTAACACATAATCGAGTCATCAGAACTGATCACTTCTAATCCAACCGAGTCACTTAGACTGCCAACCGAAAGTAACGCAATCCGATATGCTCGCTCCGAAGGAACTTCTGCGAATCTGAAGTCGTTCCTTGCATCTCTCAAATATGCCATGTAAAATCATCATTGACATAGAAATTACCGCAGATCCGGTCACCATTCGCTACCGATCTCAAGCCCTACCCATACACAAATTCAAAAGTCCTTAAATGCTACATATGATCTGGAACTCGTCAGAACCTTCTCGATAACCATTCACCTTACTCTGATCTTCAATACACAGCTAATACGCACCGAGCAACCCACGCTTCACCAGCACATGATTATTCAAAGAAACAATCAAGCAATCCCTCGTCCAAGAACGGATACAGCGCATGACCCTATAATCATATCGTAGATAATAGACTCCCCCACTTAGCTCAAAGCCATAGAACACATCATCAGCAACCCACAATATCATTACCTCATGGCTAACCCAAACTCACACTGTTATTTAGCTGAATACTTCATAAGTTTATGTAACAATGGTTATAAGACACTCATAAGACTCTGTCGAGCACATACTCATCCTCGTGACAGTCAAGCCATTTTCCTCAAATGCTCCAAAATGATAATATATGCATCCTAGTGAATAGAAACTGCATACGAAACACGTGACTTCAAGTCCTTACATATGATATAACTCACCGGTTGTACTCAAATCGATACCTTACTATGAACCCACCTTACTCACAACAAGTAGGATACCAGCCAGTCTTCCCAAGTTCGTGCTTACCAACCAGATATAAGAACCTGCCTCGTACCACAAATGAATGACTAAAAGATCCATTACTACATTCGCTTCCAAGACTAGACAGCACATCGTGATTATAATCAAACATCCATAGTCCTTCGTAATCCATTCGCAACATCACAAATAATGTCGCATATGAACGAATAAGAAGAATCAAAATCATAGGTTACAAGCTGAAACAAGGCCACGCGATAAGGAAAGAAGGAAGGAAAATTTTCCTAAATGCCATGTAGCCTCTCGAAGATATGTATGGATGTTGTCATACCAATCCGCAAGACTCTACTATAAACTTGCTCATGTCTCGTAGTACCTACGAACCTAGTGCTCTGATACCAACTTGTCACGATCCAAAATCCACTAGTCGTGATGGAACCTAATCAAACCCGTTAGATCAGCCAATTAATAGTTAACACAATTCTAAATAAATAAAGGTGATCAACAAATACTTCATCTGGATTTCCACACAATATCACAAAGGACTGGTAGTACAAGACATGAGCTACTAAGACTGGATTATTGCAAAAACGGTTATAAAATAAATATAACTCCTGTTTGAAATGTACATAAAAAGAGTTTAACTCTAAAGCTACCTAGGGACAAGTGGTATCCACATTCGGAAGGCACGAACATCTTCAGAGTCAGCCCCCGCCATCCACTGCAGCTCCGCTCCAAAATCTGCAATGCAAAGTGCAGAAGTGTAGTATGAGTACAACTGACCCCATGTACTCAATAAGTATCTTGACTAACCTCGGTGAAGTAGTGACGAGGCTTCTTAGTTAAAAGATACTCACTGATATACCATGTGCAATAGACTAACAATAGAACAATACTAGAACATAACAGAACATGGTACAAGGTAACAAATATGTGAAGCAGTAAATGAATACTAGAAGAAATCATGATTAATTTTCCTCAATATCACGACTAATCCTTTCCTTAGAGCGATAACCAGCAAATCACGGTAGTAAATCCATACTTTCATAGTGTGGGAAATATACTCAAGACATCAAATCAAATGGCACAAAAACACCCTTCGTGCATTTATCTCATCATCACCAAATATACGAATATGTGTCAAATCAATTGGCATGGAAACACCCTTCGTGCATTTATCTCATCCTCGCCAAAAGTACGCATAATAGTACCAACTAGGTAAACAAAAATGCTAATAATAGAGACCACGAAGTAGAGAGTACACAGATAGTAGCAATTAACAAGTCGGAAGCATATGAAAAATAGAAATAGAAAGATAGGGAGCACAAAATTAATGACAGCATATAAGGTAGAAAAACATAAATTTCACTGGCTAACATGATAGAAGGCATAGATGTAAATATAACAAACAAGAAGAAAATCATGATATTTGCAAGTTAAACAAATAGAGGGCATGGATAACACAACAATTGAGGTAGAGGACAAAGACAAAACAACGACAACAAGTCACATAGAAAACATAGGTGCAACAATAACAGCTCAAGGAAAAGGCATGAATGCTTACACAAGGAAAAAATATCACAACATAATGTATGTCTCTCGTCCTCGTCTGCACCATGAACACATGATAGTATAAAAACAATGGCACGGCATCGTTGTTCGTGCTTTTACTCTTATCTTCACATGATAATATAAACGAATTGGCATGGTATTATCCTTCGTGCATAGTAATGTATATGAATGGAATGGCATCACCCTTCGTGCTTTACACTTTTCCTCACATGATAATATATATATATATATATATATATATATATATATATATATATATATATATATATGAAATGGCACGGTATTATCCTTTGTGCATAGTAATGTATATGAATGGCACGGCATCACCCTTCATGCTTTACACTCTTCCTCATATGATAATGTAAATGAGATCATGATAATGTAAGTGAAATCGCACGGCATCACCCTTCGTGTTTTTACTTTCATCCTCACATTATAATGTAAATAAAATGGAACAGCATCACCCTTCGTGATTTACACCCTTCCTCACCAAGCACATGTATATTAATGACAAGTAAGGTAGGAAGCATGAATAATATCAAGGAGAGTGTTTAAGCGGATATTCCAAATGAACATCAATCACAGATTTCAAACCAATAACAATTCAATAAACCTCAAGAACCTTATTCTGCAAGTATTTCAACAAGTCTCAAAAATTATCTTCAATTTAAGTATAAAATCCAATATCTCAATAATAACGGTCCTAGCAAAGTATTAGTGATTAAGCATAGTGATGACCGAATTTAATGCATCAATAGTTTCATGAAAATTCGTCAAACTTTAATCAAGTTATAATAAGCTAAACCTTGGTTTCTAGCATTTACTTTCACATTCTTAGTAGTCTAGAAGTCAAGTAAGACTTGAAACAAGAAGGTCACGTAATTCTACAAGACTCAATTAATCATAAAATTTACCCCCGAGCATAATTAACCTTGGCACATGCAAATACACTATCACCTCATATATGCATCACCCCCGCATGTAGCAAACAATAGCAATTAGTAGGAAATATACCCCCCAACAAAGTTAGGCAAGACACTTACCTCAAACAAGCCAAATCGATACACTAGAAGCGACATCCCACTCAAATCATCCTTCGAACGGCTTGTAACCAGCCAAAAGCAATTCGATACAATCAACACAAGCTATATGAATCAATTTCATATGAAAAATGCTAAGTTCTTAATCACAGTCAAAAAGTTAACTCAAAAGTCAACACTGGGCCCACGTATCCAAATCCGACAAAACTCACAAAATCCGACAACCCGTTCAATTAGGAGTCCAACCATACTCAAATCCAACTTTGAATCGATGTTCAAAACTAGAAAATTCATTTTATGAAATTATAGATAATTCCTCCTATTTCTCTTTCTAAATCAATAATCAAATGCCGAAAACGAAGATTAATTCATGAAATATAATCACAACCAAGTTAAGAATGCTTACCCCAATGTATGTGTTTAAAATCCTCTCAAAAATCGCCCAAATCCTAGTTCCCTAGCTCCAAAAATGTTGAAATGAGCTTATAAAAAAAGCTTCCCAATAAAAACACTAATGTGGTCGCTAAAAGTCCAATACCCGTCGCTAAAAGTACCAAATCTGGTTACTAAAGGTGCGCACCAGAACTTGCTAGCACCAATAATTTATTTTGCACTAAAAAGACTCTAACTCCCTCATACAAAATCGGAATTCGACGATTCTTGATCCTATGAGTCACAAATAATAATACGAACCAAATCATTCAGTTGAAACTCAATTCAGAGCTTATTTGATGAATGTGATACCAACTTCGCTTGTTAAACAATTAACTCATGCTTTGCAGTAAAAACCCAATCGCGACTAAATAAAATTAGACCAAACATTCCAGACCATTCCTATAAATCATTATCAAACTCCTGAAAGTCTCGAAATCGAATTCCCGATCTTTAGAACTAAAAATGGACCTTTGGATATGCTTATGCTCAAAACAATGCCAAACACCAAACACGTTAAAAACCCATCTGAAACTCACCCGAGCCCCAAGGGATCCCAACCAACTATACCATCAAGTCCTAAAACATGATACAACCTTCCTCGAGTGATCAAAACACAAAAATAACAGCAAAACTACGAATCGCAACGAATTCAAGCTTTATAAAATCAAAACTTTTAATTTTTTAAAAACTAACGGAAAACATGCCTACGCACCTCAGAATAACTTCGAATTTTGCACACAAGTCATAAATATTTTTACGAAGCTACTCGAATTCTCATAATCCAAATCGGGACCCGATATCAACAAAAATATGGCCAAATTTTGGAATTCAAAACTTTTCAAAGTTAACAGTTTTTCGAAAAATTACGCCAAATCACTTTGGGACCTCCAATTTAAAATCCGAGCACACGCCCGAGTCCAAAATCACCATATGAAGCTAACGGAACCATCAAAAATCCATTCCGGAGTCATTTCCTGAAAAGTCAACTTTTGGTCAACTCTTTAAATTCCAAGCTTCTTAGTTAAGAATCTTTTTTTCAAATCCATTTGAACAACTCAAAAACTAAATTTGACCATACACGCAAGTGATAATATATCGTGTGAGGCTACTCAAGCCCTTGCAATACCGAACTGAGTGCAAATGCTCAGAACGACCGGTCAAATCGTTACATCAACACTTGTTTAACTCGTGATTTATTGATAAGTACAGATATTACCAGTGCATCATCATGAGGTTTTACGATGCCCTTGGCATCCTCGTCATTGAATGAAATGGTTCCCTCCATGATATAATTTCGGGTGAGTTTTTCTCTTGTGATAGATACTTTAGTGCATTTTATCATTGGCCCTTAAGGGACATCGACCCCTCCTATGATCATGTTGATGATGTGTTGAGGTTCCTCTTGTTCTGTCTGTCTGTTGGCGTCCCTGTTACTGAAGTAGTTTTTCGCTCGATCACTCAGAAATTTTTGTAGGTGCCCGTTATTAAACAATCGGGCAATTTCTCTCTCAATTGCCGGCAATCCTCGATCCTATGGCCATGAGTGCCATGATACTTACACATCAAGTTAGGATCTCTTTGGGTAGGGCCAAACTACAATGGTCAAGGCCACTTGGTGTCCTTGATGCAGCCGATGGCTGATACGATGTTGGCATCATTGATATTGAAGTTATATTCCGACAACCTTGGTACCTCCTTGGCCCCAAGCAGCTTGTCAAAATCATTTTTGCTCATTAGACCTTGGCTATTGGGCCCCTATCGCTTCTTTTTTCATTCCTCGTAGGGTGACTCCCGGACCCGTTTCCTCTTCGATCTCCATTGTATGGTTGATATCGGTCTCAGATCGATCTTGGTTCATGATCGACGACTCTCTTAGACCTTTCGTCGGCTCTAACGGTATAAATGGACCTAGAAGGGGCTTCGAGTTGGCCGTCCTCGACTCTGATTTTCGACTGGTACTAGCTGTGGACGTCAGCCCAAGTTACGACAGGATATTCTACTAAATTTTGCTTTAGCTACTGCGAGGACAAGGAACTTCCGGGGTTAAGTCCTTAAGTAAATGCCTGAACGGCCTAATCATCCACAACTAGAGGTAGATCGATCCATTCCATTTGAAACCTTTACACGAACTCCCTGAGCATCTTGTTGTCTCTTTGCTTAACCTTGAAAAGGTCCGATTTCCTTGTCTCGACCTTGATGGCCCCGGCATGAGCCTTCACAAAGGCATCTGCAAGCATAGCAAATGAATCAATAGAATTTGGAGGTAAGTTGTGATACCATATCATTGCTCCTTTTGATAGAGTTTCCCCGAACTTCTTTAGCAAGACCAACTCGATTTCGCCATATTCCAAGTCGTTCCCCTTGATGGCACATGTATAGGAGGTCACATGCTCGTTTGGGTCCGTGGTTCCGTTGTACTTTGGAATATCGGGCATACGAAACCTCTTCGGGATTGGCTTCGATGCAACGCTCAGAGGGAAAGGCTTTTGAATAAACTTCTTGCAATCTGGTCCTTTTATTATCGGGGGTGCTCCCGGGATTTGATCGACCCTGGAGTTATATGTCTCCACTTTTTTGTCGTTTGCCTCAGTTTTCTTCTCACCTGATTCTATCCGCTCGTCGATGCTTCAAGTATTTTCATTATCTGGGGTTTGGCCCCAGGCTCAGCTTCACCCCACCTCTCGGTGGTTTACTCGTTTCTTCGGGTGTTCTCCTGGGACCGTTCTAGAACAACCCTACCAGGACGGTGGCCTTGATTCTGTAGCTGTGTTATCCCCGCCTGTTGAGCCTGCAGCATTTCGAAGATTAGCCGCAGGCTTACCCTATCACCTTCACCTTTGGGCGTTTCTCAAACTGTCGGTCAAGGGCCTCCACGAATACTGTTTTTGGGGTCAATTGGCAGGTGGGCATCGATAGCAATCTGTGAATTAGTGTCGATTGGATCGACAACTGGGACTCTGTTGGGTAAGCAGGGGGAACCTCATTGCTAGGCACCAGGTTGTTGTTTTCTCCATGATGGCCAGACTCAGTCTTAACATTCAAGTGAGTCGACTAAGAACTTAACATTTTTAAACTAACCTGAAATTGAAACCTTAAAAAACAAACATAAAATAGAGTGTGTTATGGAAATTTGTATCAAACCACCACTATTATCCTTAGCCCCACGGTAGGCGCCAAACTGTTTACCCTTAAAATGGATAACAACTGAATTTATATGCGGTTCTAAGGATATGTGAATTGGCTCAACACAAATAATCAAGAATGTTAGATAAATAAGTTAAAGACACAATGAATAATCAAACCAGTCATAACGTTATGGCCTATCTTTAACTTGGATTGGGCAATAGTCTCTGCCCTCGGTTGGGTCCTGGGTTCGAAGCCAATCAAGAACAAAGAACAAAAGTAAAGTAAAGGCTTGAAGTAGCTAGAAAGCAGAGAAATAAATTTGTATTGCCTTGGTATCCATGCTACAATGTGTCCCATCAAAGAAGAAAACTTCCTCTTTATATAGTAGGAGAGTTTGCCTAGTACAAGTCTAAAAAGGGTTAAAAAAAATTCTTCCTCTCTCATTAATTACTGATCCGTTAATGACATCGGGCGAGATCCGCGTTGTGATATCTAGTTGAGCACAAATATCACAGCCCCCTGTTAGTCGTGTGCAACCGTTTGCCATGTTTTCCGAGGTCTTGGAGCTCGTTCCGAGTTCGAGGAGAGTTGCCTTATCAGGTCCAATGGCGAGCATTCCGTTCGAGCCTAGTTGCAAAGAGTTCCTGGCTTCGATTTCGACCTCATATGCTCTTACTCCGTTTGATAAACCAAAAATCGGGGTGTGTATTACCCCCGGTTTCACCCGTATACAGAGATAATAGGAAGGCGTGAATTTTGTTACAAATATTAAAGACCTTCTTAATTATTCTTTTCTTCTTTTTCTTTTTTCTTTTACTAAAACAACGAAATTACTAAAAGGTAATTGTAATTTCTATTTAGAAGAAAAGATCTTAGTTTACTCTGTGCCTTAGGACTTCCTAAATTTCTCAAATAAGGAAAGATTCTATAACCAAAATTTTAGTTGAGTTTAAATTCCTAAATATCAAAGGAATAATTAAATTACGGTTTTGTCCAATGTAAAACTTATTTTTAAAAGGTAAAAAAGGCGAACCACATTTCACTAAGGGCCTTCGTGCTTTTAATATAGTATAAATAATCAACTTCAATGTCTGTGTTTTAGGGGCTTTCCAGTTTTGTGTGCGCGCCTGTATATATGTATGTACATGTATAAAAGATGTCTAGTCTACTGTAACATTCTTAAATAGGTGATTTCTTCCCATTTGCCTAAGTTTTAGTGGATAAAGTTTATGCAATTCGTGTCCTAGTACGAATTAGATGGAATAGTCGTACACCACCTGTCAAAAAAAAATATTTTTGATAAAATCATAGTCTTAATGGAGAGGATTCTCCCCATGAAGTTCGGGGTTCAAGAAACAAGGGGAAAAAATGAGTAAAAGTTATTGTTGGTCCATATAGGTAATTTCGGGTTTGTTACCATAAAACATTGGTCATCTTAATAAGGATTTGCTTTTAAGAAAACCTAAAAAATATGCTTCAGCAGGAATGACACAAATTGTTGGTGTGGACTATTAGAGTTGTGAAGTATATGTGAATACGAAACATACTAAGATTTTCAGTCCACTAAACTACTTGAACTACTTTGAAATAAGTATCCTTTCTTTATGTTATTTGGGCTGCCCCGGAATTCTACACTATAATTTTCTTGTTGCTCTAAATAATTCATATCATATGCACCACAACCTAAATCAAGACCTTCATGTTCTACTTCAATTCCAAGAATACGTGAATACTTTTTAGTGCTAGTATTACCAACTGTTTTCTTACTCTTACTCTGACTATCAGTACTGGACTGGGAATACAATTATTTTTGAACTTTTTTTAACTTATCCATTATACAAATTAAAATAATACAAATTTAAAAATTAAAAATACAATAATAATAAAAATAATATGCAATAATTAAATTACTAAATAAAAGTAAAAATAAAATGAATGTACCAAATTATCGGCGTGCTTGGTTAGATCTCCTAACCTAATGTAATGAACAAAAAGGTAAAAAATTCAGTCTTAGCTAAGCATTCGAATTCTGGAAAAAAAAATAAAAACAAGGTAACCATAAATTGATGAATTGAATACTTAAAACTAGAATGTACTTGCTCTTGTTAATTGCATCTTTATCTAAAATAATTAAAATAAATGGTTGATAGCAATTTGAGAGAGAGAAGGAAAGAATTAGAGAGATAATAAGTAGAAATTATATGAAAAAAGAAGGATAATGAGTATTTATAGGTGAAATTAGGGCCAAAATATAATTTTATAAACTTAGGGATTAAAAATTTAAGGGGAAGAGGGTGTTTGAAAGTTGGGAGGTCCGTTTGGCTGTTTATAGCCGTTGGCCAATGGCTGTAAAGTGCCAGAAATTAAAAATAAATAAATAAATAAGAGAGAAAATCTTTCTGTCATATAGTCGGTCTGAGCTAGTGCCATAGTGGGCCAAGACCCAGGTACATATTTGGGCCGGTCGATTGGGCCCAACCTTCAATCTAGTTTCCCCTAGTCCAGCCCACCTCGGTCTAGTCGGGCCGTTCAAATACAGGTTTTTATCGGGGCGAATCATTCGGTCTCGGGCTGACCTAGTCATAATGTCACCCTTAAACTCCGCCTCCATACTTTTATGTTATTTTACACGTACTCCTTTTGTTACTAAAAAAATTACTAGTGTTTCTTGGGACTAAATGTTGGAAGAAAAAAAAAGTATTTAATATTGATATGTTGATAGAGCACATAATAAAAAATTTAGTAGTCGTTTGGTTCGTAAGACAAGGGTAAATAATTATGAGATAAAGTATATTGTCTCACCTTTGATTGAACATCTGATTCCAAAATTAGCAATTTCTAGATTAGTTACACTATACTCTAATTGTTAGTGTTACTTTTTATCATATTCTAAGTGGGATAACAATCTCAAAAATACTAGCTACGAATATGACACCAAAATGGTAAACATGCCCTTCCTAAAGCTCTTCTCCCAAAATTCTTTTAAAAATCAAGTTAAAATTAAAATAAAATTTATCCAAACTTATCTAGTATAAAAGCAAATACATGTTTTGTATTATATCCATATTATCTCATTTTTATTCCAATAAACCAAATATCTACCTATAAAATATATCCACTAGATAAGCCCTTTATTATTTAATCTCCTTATTGTAATTTCAGGATTGTAATATGCACCAACATAACATGTTCACCAACCAAACGACTCCTCAAGGTTTTATGTTTCCTCCTTTACAACGAATTGCAATACAACACCTGAAAGTCCGATTGAGTCATTAAAAAAAAAAAGGGAAAATCTTCTCCACCTACCCCCCCCCCCC
>MCJB01039741.1:59638-69908 GCA_002018475.1 Nicotiana obtusifolia | reverse complement strand
GCTTTGGGACGCGAACCGCCGCTTTTAAGGGGATATAAATAACCTTCTCTGTCTTCAGTTTCAGGAGTTAGCCCTATCTGAACATTTGACTCATTCTCTTCTTCAAGTTCTCTAAGCTTTCTCGCAAGTGATTTCCCTTTTATTCTTATCTCACTCCTGCATCTTGTAACTTCTCTATCTCCTAATTGACAATGGCGAAAACCTCTAAATTCGTCCCTCAGAAACAGACCCCTTCTTCTTCTCAACCTACTGAAGATCCTCAGCCTGTTGATGTTGAGGAAACTGTGACCGAACTTCCTTTGAAGACATTCGTACCGACTGGGTGTTTGATCGATACCGACTTTAAAGTAGATAAGGCTTCTTCAGCACCGGGCCGGTATGAACCGGTCACTAGGTATATTTGTTCGATTACGGACAAAATCCTTGACAAGGTTAAAGAAGATTGTAATTGGATTGGTAAATGTGTGGTCGTTCCCGCACCGGAAGAGGTGATCACCACCCACGTGGAGGGTTATTTGAGTGTTTACACTTATCCCTTCGCGTTGGGCCCTTTGGACCTTGTTATTGTTTCCTTTTGCAAAAGGTACGTGGTAAAGTTGGGTTAGATCCACCCTTCTTTCTGGAGAATAGTCATTATCTTTCGCTTTTTCGGAAGCAAGATCAACGGGCACCCTTTCACCGTCGATCATCTCCTGCGGTTATACAGTCCCTAACTTTTCCGAGGGGGATAAATAAAACTTACTCGCTAGGCAAGCAAAGCCCCCTTCTCGAGCATTGATGAGGATAGGGATCGAGGTTGGATGAGCCGATTCGTTCAAGTGAAAACATCGGACCTGATTCCTGCTAATGACATGCCATTCCCTGAGAAGTGGAACATGAACCGTAAGTGTTACCCCATATTTCAACTTCTTCTTCTTTTTTCACTAACCAGTTCCACATGATATAGCCGTATCTCGTGCGCCGGCCACGATTTCTCACCTGAAGGAACGGGTCAAAAAAGTAGTGGCCCAAAGAACCTATTCGGAATGTGCCTAGCGCGAGATCTCGAAGGGTCGATGGAAGGCCAAAAATCATGGTGAGACCGATTAAGTTTGAACTCAGCGTCTTATGTTATTGATTTTTAATTTGCTTTACTCTTCATTTGTAGGTTTATCAAAGGACGTTGAATTGAGGCCAGCGTCCCCTGGTAATGAGGTTCCCTGCCAGCCCCCTGCTTCAGAGCAGGAGAAAGAGAAAAAGAGGAAAGAAGTCCCCAGTTCTTCTGAGCCCGAGAGAAGGAGACCGAGGAAAAGGATAGCTCGTAAGCCCAAGAGCAGCATTGATGACCGGATTCTGTCCTCGGACTCAATTATCAGTTGAGAGATGAGTCCGAGGAAGATGAAGACTTTGACTTTTTGGGTAACGAGCCGTCTCGAACTGAAGGACGGGGAGTCCCCGAGCAGAGAGACGAAGAAACACACCTTCATCGAGTCGAGGGCTCTGAAATAGGAGCAAGAGCTGGGGCTTCTGCCGATGTGAGAGGGGCTTCGCAAGGGATCTCGGGTCCCACAAAAATGATAGACTCCCCTTCCTTCTCGGAGTCGACCCTGAACGAGGCCCTACCCGCAAAAGGACATTACCCGGGCAGGAGCCATGTACTGGAAGGCCCTTTCGATAAAGGTTTCTTTCGGTCCAAAGTTGGTTGATAGATTTCCTGCTCCGAGTTCAGATCTTGATCGGAAGCGGATTATAACCTTCGCCATTCCCGAAGATGCTAGGGTCCTTTCCGCTCCTGTAGGGGTGCCTAGCTATCTTCAATGTTTGGTGACCGAAGAAGATTAGGCTAAGATGAACGAGGTGGACATACCCTGCTTGTTCAATGAAGCTAAGCAAGCATTGAATAAGGTAAGTTTTTGATAAGCCTCATCTGGTGTTCATTGTTTTGTACTTTAAAACTTCGACTAACTACCGTATTTTATTTCGTGTTTGCAAGACTCGGTGCTTCATCATGAGGCTTTTCTTCGTCAGCGGGAAGAATCGGGGCGTTGCGAGCGGCTCGAAGGGGAGATGACAAACCTTCAGGCCGAACTGGATTTTGTAAGGAGAGAGAATTCTGGCTTAGTCGAGCAGATGGGGCAGTAGCTTGATCAAATAACCCGCCTCCAATCCGAGGCAAGCGAGGCTAGAGCTGAAGCCAATGAATGGAGAAGCAGGATGGATCAGCTGGCTTCAGAAAAAGAGGCCTTCCGTGCTCAGTTAGTTTCATCAGAAACTCAACTGAGGGAGGCAAAAGGGAGAATCGAGGCTCTGACTAAGAGCACCGACGTGCTCCAATCTCAAGTCAGCGTGATCACCTCGGATCGTGATGTTTTGGCCAACGAGCTGCATATGGCGAAATCGGAGGCTGCTGCAACCAAGGTTAGCCGATGAGTTGGTGGCCCAGTACAAGGCCGACGCCGAGGCTGCTCAAGATCAATCAAAAATTTTGGTTGATTACACTAAGTGGCGAACTCGCCTGTCCGTTCTCGAGGAGATACATGCTCGGGGCTTCGATCTATCAGCCGAGATCGATGATGCCAAAAGGATCGAGGCCGAAGCCAAAAAATAAGCCTTTCCGGAGGAAGATGACTCTGAGAACTCGGAATGAAGTGCCTTCTCTTGTTTTTTCTTGATATTATGTAATGAAGTCCCTATCTTTGTAATCATACCTTGTATATATGCAAAAGACTTTTTTTCCTTTCCTTCTTTTATTGCTGACTTGTTTTGATTCTTTTCATTAGATCCGATGGTTTATCTCGGTAAATTTTCTGTTCCTCGAATTCAGTTTATACTTGGCCAATTCTGGGATATGCCTTAGTAGGTTTTTCTTTCCTTTGATTAACTCGGTATGGCCTTAGCCTTGCAAAGATTCGGGATTTGCCTTAGTAGGTCTTATTCCCCTTCGATTTTCGTTAAATCGGTATGGCCTTAGCCCTTTAAGAATTGGGCTTGGCCTTAGTAGGTCTTATTCTCCTTCGAGTTTCATTAACTCGGTATGGCCTTGGCCTTTTAAAAATTGGGGCTTGCCTTAGTAGGTCTTATTCCCTTTCGAGTTCCATTAACTCGGTATGGCCTTGGCCTTTAAAAATTCGGGCTTGCCTTAGTAGGTCTTATTCCCCTTCGATTAGATTTGATTTTCGGATGAATCCCTGAGTGATGTCAGTATTTGATTGAACAAAGAAAATCAAAATGGCCCTTAGGCTCGGAGATAGGATATTGGTGCAAGAGATCTTTATTCTTGTTCATGTGCTTGTACAATTTATTTAGGGGATAGATCAATCTATTTGGGTACGGTTCCTTTGACCGTTTGACCCTTACATCGATTCCTAATGATCTTTGATTTTAGAGATGTTTCCCCGAATTGAAGTAACTAAGCAACCTTCCGAAATTTGAGGTCGATCGATGCTTAGCATCGAATGTTGTTGTCATCGATATATGATCGGTCTTCAAATCTAAGTTAGCACGATTTACTGGTTGCCTCATTAAAAACCTTGCCGTAAAATCCGATTTGGGACAAAACCAGTCGAAGGGAAAAAGAGTGCAACACGTGCTTTCAGTCCTATCATCCCGTACTTTTCCGATTCGAGGCTACTTTATTTGATACCTGCGAGTGTTAGTTTGTTGATGCAGCATAAAAATAAGTAAAAATGAAGAATGAAGGATAGTACCTTAACAGTAGTATCGTTTCAAGTGATTTATGTTCCAATTGTTTGGCAGTTATTTGCCGTCCATCGTTCCGAGCTTGTATGATCCTTTTCCGGTTATCTTTATAATGGAGTAAGGTCCTTCCCAGTTCATTCCCAATTTCCCTTCGTTCGGATTTCGAGTGTTGGGTATGACCTTCCTGAGTACTAAATCTCCGATGTTGAAATGTCGAAGATGGGTTCTCCTGTTGTAGTATCTTTCGATCTTTTGTTTGTGGGCGGCCAATCGAACGAGGGCGGCTTCCCTTCTTTCGTCCAATAGTTCTAGATTCGTATTCATAGCCTTGTGGTTTGATTCTTCAGTTGCGTAGCGGAACCTGACACTTGGTTCACCGACTTCGACCGGTATCAAAGCTTCAGCACTGTACACCAGGGAAAAGGGAGTGGCTCCGGTGGTAGATTTCTCGGTCGTACGATATGCCCATAGGACTTCAAGCAATATCTCTTTCCATCTCCCCTTCGCATCGGTTAACCTCTTTTTGAGATTTCAAAGTATTGTTTTTTTGGTAGATTCGGCTTGTCCATTCCTGCTGGGGTGATAGGGTGTTGATAGGATTCTTTTGATCTTGTTATCTTCGAGGATCTTCGTCACTTTGCTGCCGACGAACTGTTTCCCATTGTCACACACGATCTCTGATGGCATCCCAAACCGATATATGATGTGATCCCAAATGAACTCGATTACTTGTTTTTCCCTAACCTTCTCATACGCCTGCGCTTCTACCCATTTGGAGAAATAATCAGTCATAAAAAGAATGAATTGAGCCTTACCTGGTGTGTAGGAAAGAGGGCCAACGATGTCCATTCCCCATTTCATGAACGGCCATGGTAATAAGACCGAGTGCAACGTTTCCCCGGGCTGATGGGTCATCGGGGCATGTCTTTGACATTCGTTACATTTGCGAACAAACTCTTTCGCGTCCTTTTCCATGTCGATCCAATAATAACCAGCTCTGATTATTTTTCGGATTAGGGGATCAACACCGGAATGATTCCCACAAGTACCTTTGTGGATTTCTCTTAAAATGTATTCGGTGTCACTCGGTCCCAGACATATCGCGAGGGGCCACCAAACGTTCTTCTAAATAAATTTCCGTCGTCAAATAAACAGAATCGAGCTGCCTTTGTGTGCAAGGCTCTTGATTCTTTTGGATCTGAGGGGAGTTTACCGGAGCTCAGGTATTTTATGTATTTGTTCCTCCAATCCCAGTTCAGACGCGCCGTATTGATTTCCGCATGGCCTTCTTCCACTACCGACCTCATGAGCTGTACGGCCGTTTCGGATTCGATCTCATTATCTTCGACCGATGATCCCAAACTGGCGAGGGCATCGGCTACGATGTTTTGCTCTCGAGGTATGTGTTGTAAGGTCCATTCTTTAAACCTATGCAGTGTAACTTGTAGTTTGTCTAAATATCTCTGCATTCGTCCTTCTCTGACCTCGAAAGTTCTGTTTACTTGATTCACCACAAGAAGGGAGTCGCACATAGCTTCGATTATTTCCGCTCCCAGGCTTTTGGCTAGTTCCAAACCTGCAATCATAGCCTCGTATTCTACTTCATTGTTAGTTAATTTCATAGTCTTGATAGACTGTCGAATTGTGTTACCAGTTAAGGGATTTAGCACGATACCAAGCCCCGATCCCTTCACGTTCGAGGCACCATCTGTGAATAGGGTCCACACTCCCGAAGGAGTCCCCGATCCGGCCATTAGCTCTCTTTCGACCTCGGGTATTAGGGATGGTGTAAAATCGACGACGAAATCTGCCAACACCTGAGATTTAATGGCAGTTCGGGGTTGATATTCGATATCATACCCACTTACTTCGATAGCCTATTTGGCCAATCGGCCGGAGAGCTCGGGCTTATGCATTATGTTTCTTAGCGGGTAAGTCGTTACGACGCATATGGGATGACATTGGAAGTAAGGTTTCAGTTTCCTGGAGGCACTCAACAAAGCGAGTGCCAGTTTTTCCAAATAAGGGTACCTAGTTTCAGCCTTGCCTAAGGTTCTGCTAACGTAATAAATTGGAAATTTCGTACCTTGTTCTTCTCGAACTAGAACTCCACTTACCGCTACTTCCGAGACAGCAAGGTAGAGGTACAGCCGTTCACCAGTCTTCGGTGTATGCAGCAAGAGTGGGCTAGACAGATACCTTTTAATCTCTTCTAAAGCGTGTTGGTACTCCGGTGTCCATGAAAAGTTGTTCTTCTTTTTCAATAGATTGAAAAATCGATGGCTTTATCGGATGATCTTAAAATAAATCGTCCCAAAGCGGCTATACGGCCTGTCAGTTTTTGTACAACCTTCACATTATCTACAACTGCAATGTCCTCGATAGCCTTGATCTTCTCAGGGTTGATTTCTATTCCTCGATCCGAGACCATGAAACCGAGGAACTTGCCTCAGCCCACACCGAACGCGCATTTTTTTGGGTTCAGCTTCATGTTGTATTGTTTCAGCACGTCGAATGTTTCCTGCAAATGGTTAAAATGGTTCTCTGCTCGCAGGGACTTAACTAACATATCATCAATATAAACTTCCATCGTTTTTCCTAGTTGTTTTTCAAAAATTCGGTTTACTAGGCGTTGGTAAGTGGCTCCTGTAATTTTTTTAACCCGAATGACATCACGTTGTAGCAGTATGTGCCATACTTAGTGATGAAGGATGTTTTTTCTTGGTCATCCGGGTCCATTCGTATTTGGTTATAGCCAGATTAAGCATCGAGAAAGCTAAGGGTCTCATGGCCAGCTGTAGCATCGATCATGCAATTGATGTTGGGTAAAGGGAAAGATCTTTAGGGAATGCCTTATTCAGATCCTTATAATCTACACACATTCTTAGTTTATTCCCTTTTTTAGGGACTACTACTACGTTTGCTAACCATTCCGGGTATTTAACCTCCCGAATGGACCCTATCTTTAGAAGCTTAGTTACCTCATCCTTGATGAATGCGTGTTTGATCTCGGATTAAGGCCTCCTTTTTTGCTTAACCGGTCGAAACTTCTGATCTAGGCTTACATTGTGAGTTGTTATCTCCGGTGGTATGCCTGTTATATCAAGGTGGGACCAAGCAAAGCAATCTTCGTTAGTTATAAGAAATTGAATAAGTTTTGTCCTGAGCTCGGAGCTTAGGCCCGAGCCCAGTTATATCTTTCGATATGGCAAGTCCTCTCGGAGTGAAACTTGCTCGAGTTCCTCGATTGTCGATTTGGTTGCATCGGATTCATCGGGACTGATGAAGGATCTGGGGATTCCGTAGTCGTCATCCTCGAGATATACTTGTTCATCTACGTGTGTCGAGGATGATGTCTGTGATTGCTATTTCATCTTGTTCTCGATCTTTTGTGAAGGAACTGCTGGTACTGGTGTTATTTCTTCCACTGCGAACATTTCTTTCGCAGCCGGTTGCTCCCGGTAAACCGTTATAATTCCATCGGATGATGGGAAATGCAGCACTTGGTGCAATGTCGAAGGCACGGCTCTCACGTCGTGGATCCATGGTCTTCCGAATAGAGTGTTGTACCTCATGTCTCCACCGATTACGCAAAACTTCATTTCTTGAATGGTACTGGCAGTGTTTATCGGCAGCGTTATCTCGCCCTTGGTTGTTTCACATGCCATGTTGAACCCATTGAGTACTCGGACTGTAGGGATAATTCGATCCGTTAGACCAAGTTGTTCTATAACCCATGATCGGATTATGTTGGCCGAACTGCCTGGGTCGACCAATACGCGCTTTACTTTAATCATGTGTATAAGCACAGATATCACTAGCGCGTCATTATGAGGTTGCATAATCCCTTCCGCATCTTCTTCGCTAAAATGTAAAATTCCCTCCATCGTGTAATCTCGAGTGCGTTTTTCCCTGGTGATGGATATCTTGGTGCGCTTCAGTATCGGACCTTGGGGTGCATCTATTCCGCCAATAATCATATTAACCGTGTGTTGTGGCTCTTCTTGGTTTGCTTGTTTATTCCTGTTTCCGTAATGATTCTTCGCTCGATCGCTCAAAAATTCTCGAAGATGTCCGTTTTCGAGCAACTTTGTCACCTCCTCTCTTAATTGTCGGCAATCTTCTGCCCTGTATCCGTGTGTACCATGATATTTGCATATCAAATTAGGATCCCTTTGGGCCGGATCCGATTGTAATGGTCGAGGCCACTTAGTGTCCTTGATGCGATCGATAGCTGATACGAGAGTAGCCGCATCAACATTGAAATTGTAGTCCGATAACCGCGGTGCTTCTTGGTGACCGGTGGTTCTCTCGAAATTTCCTTTCATCATGGGCCCTCGATTATTCCGGCTTTGATCGTTTCTCCTTTCACGTCTCGGGGAGTTCTGCCTTGTTGTAATGATTTTTCTATCCCCATGATATGGCCGATGCCGATCTCTATTCAGTCTCAGTTCACGATAGATCTCCCTTCGAACCCTATCATGAGTCCCGATGGGATAAATAGATCCCGAAGGGGCTCCAAGTTGATCATCTTCGACTCTGATCTTCGATTGGTATCGGTTATGTACATCCGCCCATGTGACGGCTGGATATTCTATCAAGTTTTGTTTGAGTTGCTGTGAAGCTGTTGAACTTCGAGCGTTGAGCCCTTGGGTGAAGGCCTGAACAGCCCAATCGTCAGTGACCAGTGGTAGGTCCATCCGCTCTATCTGAAAACGAGATACAAATTCTCTGAGCATCTTGTTATCTTTTTGTCTGACTTTGAACTGGTCCGACTTCCGCGTTTCCACCTTGATAGCGCCTGCATGTGCTTTTACAAAGGAATCTATAAGCATAGCGAAAGAGTCAATAGAATTAGGGGGTAAGTTATGATACCATGTCATGGCCCCCTTTGACAAGGTTTCCCCGAACTTTTTCAAAAGAACGGACTTGATCTCGTTGTCTTCTAAGTCGTTTCCTTTTATAACGCATGTGTATGCGGTCACATGCTCGTTTGGATAGGTTGTCCCATTGTACTTGGGAATTTCCGGCATGCGAAATTTCTTGGGAATTGGTTTTGGAGCGGCGCTCGATGGAAAAGGTTTCTGTACAAATTTATTGGAATCCAAGCCTTTCAATATCGGGGGTGCTCCTGGGATTTGATCCACCTTGGAATTGTATGTTTCCACCTTTTTGTCGTTAGCCTCGATTTTCTTCTCTCCAGACTCGACTCGTCTGGTTAATTCCTCGAGCATTCTCATGATCCCGGAGTTTGCCCCCGATCGGCCTTCATTCGGCTCCTCTGCGACTTGGTTCATTCTCATGAATGGTTCCCCGAGAGGGGCCGACCTCAACTTTGTTCGATATTTGGCTTCGATTTTGTAATTGAGCAATGGCCGCTTACTGGGCTTGCAACATGTTAAAGATCATTCTGAGGCTGATTCCGTCCCCTTCGTCGTTTTGGGGACCCTGAGTTGTTGATCGGTGTTCTCTACGAACACTGTTTGACGGACCAGTAGTTCGATCTACATCGACCGCCACTTGTGAATTAACGCCGATCGGAACTTCATCACCAGGTGCTATGTTGTTGTTTTCACGTTGATGATCAAATTCATTATCGACGTACAAAGGCATAGATTGTGAATGCAACATAGCTGTACTGTAACCTGAAATCAGAGATACTTCACAGAGCAAGTGTAAAACAATTTGTGTGACAAAAGTTGTATCAAACGCTCACTATTATCCTTAGCCCCACGGTGGGTGCCAAATTGTTTACCCTTGGCTTCGGATAACAATTAAATTTGTATGTGGTGTTAAGGACACATGATTTGGTTTGATACAAATAATGAAGAATAAAATAGAAATTAAAGTCAGTATATAAATTGGGAAAAAATGTAAACCGCAAGCCTTGAATAGTCTTGGCCTTGATTGATTTCTCCAAAATGAACAAGTATTAACCAAACGAATAAAGAGGCAATAAAGCAGACTTCTTTTCTATATTTTGATAATTGTTTTGTGAGATGCCTCTTACAATTACATTGCCCATTTATATGGGGGAGGGGGGGGGGAATAATTCTTATACAAGGCAAGAATCTATTTACAAGGTAAAATGTCCCTTGATTTACTGATTTTAACGGTCTTGTTGATTGATGCCGTGATTCCCGCCGAGATATTTGTATATCACGGGATTTTCGGTCCTTTCGTTACGCAGATCTGATAATTTTACCCTAGGGCATTCCCATAATCGACCTCGACAAACTCATCTCAGGTATCATGGCTTCGTACTCCGATTCGATGTTGTTCGCTCTCGACCTTCGATCTTTGATACCTCGATCCCAATTTATCGAGCAGTAGTTACGATTGATACCAACCGTATAAACTTGAGCCCGATTTATCCATACGCAAGCGGTTCGAGTTCGACCCATACACTACGCCTTACCTTTAAATTTTGAAGGAAAACGATAGAAAATATCTTATAAATCAATGTACGAGTTCATAAAAAATTATACTTGATGATGTTAAAGTTATCATATATATACACGGAGAAAAGACACAACATCGATTCACGTATTTACCGAGTAAAAACACTATATATATATATATATATATATAT
>MCJB01039741.1:10939-51817 GCA_002018475.1 Nicotiana obtusifolia | reverse complement strand
CGGCCCCGGGATAAATAACGTATAATTAGGCCTCACTTCTCAGGTGTTTTGGTCGATCTTTTGCCTATGGCGGCTGTTGTTCCTTCCTCAGATCGTATCCTTTTATTTCTCTCTTTCTCTTAATTCATTTCTTTTAATTGTTTTCTCATCTGGGGTTTGCTTAAATTGTAAGTATTTATTTTTATTACGCTTCCGTTCTGTCTCTCTCTCTCTCTCTCTCTCTCTCTCTCTCTCTCTTTAATACTGGTTTTGTGTGGTTTTTACTAGGGTTTATGCTCCCTGGTTGACTACCGAATATGTATCGTTTCTATAGTTTCTTACTTTATCTTTTCTTTCTGTTTCTTAATTTCATGGCTGTTTGGGGAGTGTTGAAATTAAAAGAGAAAAATTGATACTTATGGAATTAATTGCGCAATTGTTGTTTTTATTAGTGCAATGATATGCCTGAAGAACCATCCTCTGCCCTGCTTGTGGGTTGTTATTGGGTCACTTTTAATTTTTCTAAAAGAACTTTAGTTGGATTTTTGGAATGGCATGGTTCGGAGTAAGCAGACATAGAATTTTCAAATATTTTGAAATAAAATTTACATACTTAGAAAAACAATGTAAAAATATTATAGTTCACATAGTTAACTTTTAAACTATTTAAATATTAATTGAGAAAAAGGTTGTGGTCAAAGGAAAACTCCGTTGACCCTCCAAACAGGTACTGTCACATAGAGTGGAACAGAAGGGGTATATATTAATGACGTTTGACATGCTTGTGGAATATATCTAGTATGTAAGTTATGTATTAGACGAATATATGACATCAAAACTCTAAATGGATGAGCTGTTTAAATAAGATGTCCGGCGGACCCTGGGTTTATGGCATGTTTTTTTGTCTCCTTAATTCACATTGCTTAAGAAACAGCAGATTTGCTACAGGACTTGCATTTGGATTCCGAGAATAAGTCCCTTCAAGCTCGTGACTCAACAAAGCAGGTACTGGTTGTTGCTTTAGATCTTGAGATTAATTTTGACTTTCCAATGCATGCCACAAGATGAAAATTTTGGCATCTTTGCTGTATTTTTTCATTAAAGTTTGACAACATAGGATGTCTTGGTTGAGTTGAAAATTAACTCCCTTTACTGTCTATCGCTCTTTCTTGATAAAAAGGTTTCATCTGTTCAATATGCACCTGTTGAACCTGGCACCATGGCGAATGGAATGAACAAGCCTTTTGAGAGATCAACAAGCCCCTTCAATCAGGATTTCACAGGGCCAAGCATGTTTTACAGCCCAAACGGATACACATCTCCAACATACCCTTCTTCAACATACTATTATGGAGGTAACAAACACCAGACAGTATAGAGAGTGTTGTTTATCAATTGATAAAAAGCTTAACAGCATGTTGTGTTGCCCATTATTTTGATTCATCATTGGACATTCAGCTAAATTACATGATATAAAGTTGTTAGTATGGTTAAGCTGCTAGGCAATTCTGAATTATCTAGGTAGCATTAGGAATGAAGGTCAGGAAGGTCTTTTACATGGTCAGTTGCATAGTGTACCTTTTGATGGTATATTTTTCATTCTATCAATAAAGCTTTTGTCTGTTCATCCTCCTGTGATATGGTCTTAATACAGGTTATGATGGATCATCAGGCAATGAGTGGGATAGATTTGCAAGCGCCGATGGAGTTGAAATGCCTCAAGTAAGTTTTTGTTTTTTTTAAAATAGTTACGTTTCCTTTTTTTTATTTTTTTATTTTCCATCTATAGAATTTTGCCTTGATATTATTTTCTTGAATTTCATTGTGATTTGTGATCTTTTAACCCAGAAGAGTTGGTACTGTGATCTGTGACTTGTCCTGATGACATATCTCACATCCCCTTTATCCTTCTCTTCTCTATTACCGGAAGATGTTTGACCTCATGTTGTTTGTTATTATTCTTGTGATCTTGTTTATTAGTCAAATACTTGAGGATAGCTTTTGATTCTCTCCGGGCCTGGTGGCTGATAACAGGGCATGTTCAGTGACTATCAACATGGGTATGGTTATGCACCATATGGGACATACACCCCATCGGGTTCACATGTTGGACATGATAGGCAGCTCTATGGCCCTCAGCAATACCAATACCCATCGTCTTATTTTCAGTCCGCTTCTTCGACCAGTGGATCTTACCCTTCCAACCAAGGTAACACTTCCCAGACAGCGGTTTCACCTTCTGTTGCACCTGACCAAGTGCAATTTCCAGCTGAATCAACCAAAGCAAATCAGGGTCGTGTAGGGAGTACCGTGACTCATCGAACCAATACGTCAATGCCTGTAAGACCAACTTACCAGAATTCTTCTGCGAAATCCTCTGATTCCTATGGTTGGGGAGGCATGCCATCAGGTATCCCTTTTCTCGGATTATAAAGGAAGAGATTTGGTTCAAGGAATTAGTTTGTTAGATATATCCTTGAAGCTTCTATGCTTTTTATCATCACAAATCTGTTGATGCAGTAAGTCCTTGGGTCTCTTCAGCAGTTCCTCATGGGAGCAATTTCTCTTCTGGAGGTACTCAAAATCTGCGTCCTCTTCCACATTCAGTGGTAGGTATTCCTTAAGGTGCTTGTCATTTGCATCACTTGATTGCTGTGTGTCCTTGATATTCAGTACTTCTTATTCATCTTTTTCCTACCTGTTTTATGGTGGCTAAACATGCTGCTCTCCCGAATTTTCAACTTGTGGATCTGCTTCCCTTTCCTTTTTTTTGGGCATTATTAACTGGATTTTGATTTACCAATGGTGTTTATGATTTGGAAATGGAGCATTCAGTAGACCTGGATACGTCCTTCTCTTCACCTTATTCTATCCTTTTATGCAACAGGGTATGCAGCATCCAAGAGCGTCATCTGCAATGGGAGGATATATGAATCAGATGTATCCTAACAATCGGATGTATGGCCAATACGGAAACACATTTAGAAGTGGTTTAGGATTTTCACCTAGTATTTATGATCTTAGGACTGGTGGTCGTGATTGGTTGGTTGCTGATCACAAGTATAGACCTCGTGGCCGTGGTAATGGGTTATCTGTCAACAGCAATGAAAGTGCTGATGGGTTGAATGAATTGAACAGAGGACCCCGGGGAAAGGGTTTCAAGGACCAGAAGGATTCTGAACCTATATCCTTAGCAGTTAAGGGGCAGAGTCTTCCACTAAAAGGCAACTGTGATGAGGATAATCTACCCCTTTTCCCTGATAGGGAGCAGTACAACAAAGATGATTTCCCTGAAACATACACAGATGCAAAGTTCTTTGTCATTAAATCATACAGCGAGGATGATATTCACAAAAGCATTAAATACGGTGTATGGGCAAGCACACCCAACGGTAACAAGAAACTGGATGCAGCTTACAGAGAAGCTGAGGAGAAGTCTGGGGGATGTCCTGTTTTTCTGCTGTTTTCTGTAAGTATCATCTTTGCACCTTTGCAAATTAGGCAAGTCCATCTAGTGGCAACCTTTGGGAGTATTAGTTAGTTTCCTTTGTGGTGTTTTACAGGTCAATGCAAGTGGGCAGTTTGTTGGTCTTGCAGAGATGATTGGTCCAGTTGACTTTGATAGAACTGTTGAGTATTGGCAGCAGGACAAGTGGAATGGTTGCTTTCCAGTGAAGTGGCATATTGTGAAAGATGTTCCTAATAGCATTTTGAGGCACATTACATTGGAAAACAATGAAAATAAACCTGTAACCAACAGCAGAGATACTCAGGAGGTGTGTGATAGTCCCATGTGCTACAAATTTCTAATCTATGCTTCTCTGGCTGAATATTTGATATCTTCCGATGCTGCAGGTAAAATCTGAGCTGGGTCTTCAAATACTTAAAATATTCAAGACACATTCCAGCAAGACATGCATTCTAGATGACTTTGATTTCTATGAGGGGCGTCAGAAGATAATGCAAGAGAAGAAAGCTAAACAGCGTCAACTGAATAAACAGGTATATTGATCTTTTTCTTTAGACTTGATTTATCTTCTTTTGTTGTTCGTTTTATTTTTGCATAGTTGCTTGATTCAACGATTGGTAGAGATAAAAATGCATTAAGCTGCTAAGAGGGTGCTTGAACATTCTTTTTGAAATGCTTCTGGAAAGGCTTTCCAGATTTATGGGACACTTTGGGAAACTAATTGTGTTTGGATAGCTTCTATCTCAGTTAAGTTGGTTGTTTTCACCTAAAAACAGCTCTTGGCGTTAAAGAAAATCTGTCCCAATGCTGGCCTATGCTTGCTTGGTGTTTGATGAGAGGATATAGAGTTAGGATTTTGTTCCGCATAATTGGTTGGAGGGACAAAAAGAGGATTTGATTGCTTGCAACAAAAAATTCCCAATACAACGTTCCATGATTCATTCCCTGCAAACCTTACCATTTGTCCTTTTTCCATTTTCTTTTTAATTTGAAGATTTGTCCTAAGCCTTTAAATTAACCCACCTTATCTTTACTGATGGAACCATCCTTACCTTGTCACTTAATTGTCCCGAGACTAGTCAAATTATTTATAGTCTTGTTGTATAGTATCTGCAAATCTTGTCCAGAGGACCATACCAGACCTGATTGTGCTGATTATAGTTTGCAACACAACAGCTGTTTTCTGTTGGATCTAAAATAGAGTTGTAAACATTACCTTAACCTCATCTTTTAAAAAAAAAGAGTTGTGACCGATTTTCCATAAAAGTTCCATGGTGCATAGTTAACCAATCCAATAACCACAATATTAAATGGTAATATTTACCAATCCAATAACCACAATATTAAATGGTAATATTTACCAATCCAATAACCACAATATTAAATGGTAATATTTCACCAACTTATTTAAAAAGATAATATTTCTCCAACCCTTAAACAAATGCACATACATTTCCAATCCCAATACTTACAGGTATGTAAAGTTTAACATAGATACGAACTGTGGTGAAATGACAATTGCTCATCCGAAAATAATAAGTTGAAACACCTCCAGGGTCCAGTGGATAGGGTGTGTGTGTTTGATGAATTGCATGATTTCAGGAGATTCTACTTTAAGATGAAGAGAGAGCAGGAGGGTGATTGAGTGGCCGGGAATCTGGGAACTTGCTAGAGGGAGCATGGGGATTTTCACGTAGTTGCTTTGGTCTGGAGTTACATGAATGCGCATTTAAAATATATTTGAATCTCTGATATTTGTTTAAACTTGCCAAATTTGTATTATGTCCATGTAAAATCGGAAAATTTGGTATATAAATAAATACTCTCTCTCTCTCTCTCTCTCTCTGTTTATATATATATAGAGAGAGAGAGGACGGCGCTATAAACAAGTTGCTTTGTTTTGGATTTATATTAATGCCAGCTTGAAATGTATTTGATTCTCTGGTGTTGGTTTGAAACCACCAAACTCTAGTTATGTCCATGCATATTTTATTCAGAATCCAAGTTACTGAACTGTGTTATAGATGTAGGTGGACTGGTTGGGATAGTTTGCGCTGTGTTGATACCATACCTGGCCTTTTTTTATCAGGCGAAAGTTGAATTTCATTACTTTGCATCCATTGATACAATACCCGACTTTTTTTGACAAGCCAGTGCTGTTGAACCAAGGGGGACAACCCCTGGGATTCAAGAACTATACGAGTACTATGCAAGAAGTTTAGTTTCCATCTAATCATTTATATAGATTGTAAATCCTATTTGCTCCAAAATTACACCAAAAAAATTGCAGACCATCTCAATATCAGTGAAAACAGTATATACCACATCTAATGATCCTGCTTGTTCTATGTCCCATCACCAAATTTTTCAGCATGTTCACCATCAAATCCCATGTCATGCGGTGTGACCAAGTGTCCCACTTATTCCTAGTACTGGTGTGATGCACATTGCACCAGCCAATGTCAGTTTGTCTTTTTTCTTGGGATTTTAACGGTTAAGAGTTCCATGCAGCTGGCCAAACAAAAAAAGGAAGTGGAGAAGCCACTTTATTGGGCACTCAGTGGTCCAGATTGCTTTACCTTGTTGTCCTTTCCAACAAAATCTTGTAAAAGGATCTTATTGTGAATATACCATTGTAGCCCTCCTGTCCCATCCATATCCCTGCACCATCAACAGTTGATTGACAGACATAGTGCTGTCGTAAATCCCCGACCTCCCCTGCCAAGCAGTACGCTGCTTCAGTTCTTTGTCCGAGAAATTGTGCCTACTCCATTTTGATGCATTACACCAATGTACAAGTTGCAAATATTATTTATTTAGGTAATTACTGCATGTCATTTCTTCGACACTCAGTTAATTTTGGGTTATTTATTGTGTCTTTGATATTTCAGGTTGGATATGTCAATCAATCTGCTGCTTCGACCCAAATAACTGAGCAAGATAGGCCAGTAGATAAAGAATGGTCAAAAATACCTGCTTCATCTGGGGGTTCTGCTGGTCTACCCAGATCTGAAGATGAGGAACTGAAGCCATCTGAAGAAATAAGATCAACCACAGCTGCCAAAGATCAACCAAATGTTAAAGACAATGAAGTCTTATTGAATGGATCGGGAAGTGCTTGCTGAGTGTTTTCTTTTACTTTTCTCTTTTTCTCTCTTCGTGGGCTCGTTCCTTAACTTGGGTTTATGCGAAGCTTTTTACCGGATCCAATTAGCATAGCAGAAGGTTTTGTTTTTTGTCACATGCAATATGTTTTCTTTTACTAGGATGGTAATAAAACAAGTAGCTCAAAACTTTCTTTATTGGCAGCTAGAAGCTTGGACTCCTTTGAGAATTGCAATTACTTAGTGGACTTCATATCTTCTTGATCTTTTATTTGGTTTTTTAGTTTTTGGCCTAGACTGAGCTTTTATTAAACGATCTTGGATTTCCCTCTTTTTTTGTTAAATTTGTTGAGGTTTTGTTCATGTGTTCTTGTTATGGTGAGTGAGTCAAGGTTTTTTTATTGATTAGCAACTATGGATACGCATTCATGACTGTATAACATGTGAGTTTTGTTAACTGGGCATGTTTAGGTAATATCGACATCAATAAGAAAAGCTCTTGACAGAAGAGCATTTTATTAACCAACATAGAGATGGGAAATCCTTTTGACATTTTGTCAATCAGTTTATAACCTCCCATCCATCTCAATCTAATAGAGGTTAATTATATTATATGAATCATCTATGACAGTTGCTCCATTGAGTCATTTCTATACTAAATTTTGTTTAAGAAACCACTTGAAACTTCAAAATCTGTGTACCATTTGGTTAGATAACATTTGAAGTTAATTGAGTTATAATTACCCTGTTACTAATATTTTGTCAGCGGTGTTTATTTAAAGATGATTGGATATAGGGCTGTGCATAATATGGTAAATACCGATTTGTCGTACCGAAACCGAATATTTTGGTATTTCGTATTCGTTATTTTGGTATTCGTTATTTTGGTATTTTGTATGGTATTTGATTTATATTTTAAAAATTTTTGGTATTAGGTATGGTATGTGGTATTTAAGAAAATAATACCGAATTACCGATACCGTATCGAAATATCTATAAGTTACACAATACTTTCTTTCACATTCTTGTTGAGGTCGGCAGTACGTAATATTTCTACAATTTTAGGGTGTTTCTTACTTTGTTACTCGTGTATTGCTGTAACATTAATTTGTATTACTTTATTGTATTCTTTAAGTTCAGTAATTACCTCTAAGTAAGTAACAAAACATTTTCAGCGATCATATTTATTCCTTTATATACCTTCTTTCTCTCAGTTTATACTTGTTGGTTTTGAATAAAGATTTTATCAACAGTCAGGTGAGCTAGAACGTTTTTATATTTGTATTTGTAAGTACTTTAATTAATAATATTACAGTTAATATTCAAGACGAATAAACCAAAGTACCGAACCGAATAAACCGAAATCGAAAGGAGAAAAGCCGAACCATACCAAATTTAATTGGGTATGGTATTGATATAGCATTTTAAGAAACCGAATACCAAAATACTGAATCAAAATATCTAAATAGCGTACCGTACCGACTTATGAACACCCCTAATTGGATATGGTCTAACGCCTTATTGGTCCAATGTACTAATAATCAGTCATCTTAAACAGGTTGCAAACTATCCGAAATAAATTACTATGTTTACTGAAATTAAGTAAACATAACTATTTATGATGGTAGCCATTGTCATACTAGCAAGACATGACAGTTCCGGCACTCTGTATTCCAAACACTTGTAGAAGAAAACGGAAAAAGAAAGGTGTAAAAATTGACAGTACCACTTGACCTTAAGTTAAAGGAAGTCAATAGTATAACTTTTCAATTAGCGAGATTAATTGTATTTACGAGTAGTAGATGTGCTATTAAATCATGGGTAAAGTTGCATATGGGGGCCTAGTTGCATCGTTTCTTCAATTTTCCTTTTTTCTTTTAACTTTTTGGTGAAATTTCAACCATGTACTTTAGTGATACAAGATGGAGAGGCAACCAACAGCGACCTTCAAATTATGGTTCTACGCATTTTCTAGTGGCAATTTAGTAGAATTGAACTTTCCCCAGAAATAGAAAATCCTCCAATTCACGTTCCTATGTTCAGCTTATGCAGTGTATAAAGCTATGTCAAACACCGTTATACAAAATTAAACCAGGGAATACATTTTACTTGGTGGAAACACTTTGGTTATTTACAATATGATTTATTTTAGGAAGTTTTTGTGAATCTATAAAGGTACAATTTTCACGTTGCATAGAATTTAGGAACTGTTATACGGAAGTTTTGGAAAGTTACTATATAAGATCATTTGAGAGTATTAATTGTGGGGGTGTAGTGTCGTAAGGTTCAATTAAATCCATAACTTTTGACGCGGAACAAAAATTTGTGCTTAAAAATTTATTAAAATTACAAAAATAGTAGATATGAATCCATAACCTTAAAATAGAATGAGTTCGATACTAAAAACTTTAAAAGTTAAACGCACAAGATTTAAAACCTGAATCCGCCTCTGAATATTGTATATATTTTAATAAGTCGAATGAACGATTTCTTAATAAAACATAACAGGGGCAGGAAAATGTCTTATTTGGGCTTAGTGGTCGCTGTAGCAGAATGTGCCAAAGTTTTTGGAGAAAGAAAGGAGGAGGTGGAGATAGGCCTTAGCCACTATGCACTCACTGGTCTCTGTGTTTGTGGAAGCTAAGCTCCCATAAACTCTCAGACAAGACAAGACAGACTTGTTCTTTCTTTCTTTCTTTCTCTTGTTGGTGGTTAAGAATGGCTGCAGCTCTTTTATCTCTTTCTCTACCTAAACTCAATGTTACTAAAGCTTCAACTGCAGCCAACACCACAACTACAGAAAGTCTTGAACAGAAATTCGGTCGTAAAGGCATCAAATTTTGTGAGTCTGAAGGGACAGTTGAGCTGAGTGTTAGAAATGGAAGCTCAGTGAAGCTACAGATACCCAATGCCCATATCACTTCTTACAAGCCTAAAGTTTATTGGAAAGATGATGGTTTTGAGGAAGTCCTTTATACCCTTCCTCCTCCTCCTTCCTCTTTTTCTTCTAATTCTAGAGGTGGCATTGCTCTGGTAATCAATGAAATCTTGGAGCCTAAATTGTCAACAACAACAACAACAGCCAAAGCTTCTTCTGAGTGGACTGTCACAGATGTTGATTCTGACTCTATTGATGCTCTCCAGGTCAGTTACTACTCAGTTTCCACTACTCTTTCATCTTTCTTCAATGCTTGACTCAATGATCATCAAAATCACTTAAATGTCCATCATTGCAATATATGTTAGTAGGATAAGCACCATGATATCAATTTTAACTTTTAACCACCAGTGCTTTAGGCATATTCGCTTGAAATTGGAAAAGGCAAACCAAATCTTGCCAGTAGCTCTTCGTGGAGGCTGAATTGTTGTGTTCAGAAAGTAGCTTTCCCTTTCACAAAGAAATACTATCTTTCTTGTTTAAATCCTATTTTTCTTAATTTCTCAAAAAGGGGATGTTGTATAGAAGCTCCAGTCAGAAGGTGCGAGAGGTTAGCCTCAGTGGGTATTAGGAGGGGTAGAGGTAGGCCTAAGAAGTTTTCAGGCGAGGTTATTAGGCGGCACATGGCGCAACTGGAGTTGACTGAGGACATGACCCTAGATAAGAGGGTGTGGAGGTCGAGGATTAGGGTAGAAGGCTAGTAGGTAGTCGAGCGTATCTCTTTGTCTTTTCCCAGTTCGCTAGCATTAGTGTTGGTATGATATCCTTTTATTCATAGATTGCTAATATTACCTAGAGTTCAACTGCTTTCTTGGCTTCAGTATTTTTATCTTGTTGTTATTCTTGCTTGCTGCCATTACTTTTGTCATCTGCTCTCCAGCCGAGCGTCTATCGGAAACAACCTTTCTGTCCTTCTAGGATAGGGGTAAGGCTGCGTACATATCGCCCTCCCCAGACCCTACTTGTGGGAAAATACTGGGCTTGTTGTTGTTCTCAAAAAGGGGGTGCAGCTGAATAACTGTGACAGACACTATGTACTAAAATTTCATGTAATGGACAGGTTGAATTGAGCTGTAGCAGAGGGACTCTTGAAATTAACTATGTGGTGTCACTCTATCCACTGAGCATGGCAACAGCAGTTATAGTGAAGAACAATGGCCGCAAACCTGTCAAGTTAACGAGTGCTATACTAAGCCATTTGAAGTCTAAGACAAGAGGGGGTACAGGAATACAAGGACTTCGCAGCTGCCCTTATTGCGCACATCCTCCTTTGTCTTCTCCCTTTGAAATTTTATCTCCAGGGGAAGCTATGAAAACTGAGGAGCCTGGTTTATTCTCGTTTGGTTGGGAGCCAGAATTGAAGCCGGGAATATGGTCTGCTCAAGATGTTCCCATCACTGTATTGAAGCACAAGCTCAGTAGACTTTACAGTGTTCCACCAGAAGAAAGAGCAAAGGAATTTTATAATTCAATACCTTCAAAATATGAAACAATTGATCAGGTATATCACATTCAAAACAAAAGACTACTCTCCTAGTGGATAGGTTATCATGCTTGCTGATTCTACTATTAATGGCGCCGCTTTATAACTCATTGTTTGGTGGGGATAACAATGTCCATTTAATTTGTAGTGACGTCTTGGATCTAATTCAACCCAAAAAAGTTGTTATAATTTCAAGATGAAGAGAAATCATTTGATCTTATGTATTGACATTTCCAGGACAAATTTCTCATACGTTTTAGCACTAACATTGTTTTTTCCCCAGGGCCGTGAGCTCTTCTTCAGGATAATACGTATGGGGTTTGAAGATATTTACTTATCAAGTCCGGGTTCATTTTCAGACAAGTATGGGAAGGAATACTTTATCTGCACAGGCCCTGCTTCAATGTTGGTTCCTCTTGTTGTGAATCCTGGTGAAGAGTGGAGAGGAGCACAAGTTATTGAGCATGATAATTTATAGTTTGAAACTGGAGTACATATTTTCTTTTTACAAGCTTTATGTACCTCTTGATTTCTTTATCAAGAAACTGCAATATTATGCAATATCAAATGTACTTAGTTGAATATAATTGAAAAATCCCTTTTTGTATCCTCCTCCTAAAGCGTAACTGTAATTATCAATCTGAGAATCCCAAAGCACAAATGGATATCGGGAAACTTCATTTCCTTGCTTTTAACAGTTAAATCCTTCCAAGCAAATAATTGTTAACAAGCAGAAAATGGTTGAGCTAGAGATACATTCTTTAAACTGCAGCAATTAAAAAGAGAAGCTTAGACATGTTAATAGAATCGCAAGTTACATCCATAAATCCTATCCTGAAAAGAGAAAAATGAAAGAGCAAAAGGTAGGACCACCACCCAAAATATCATATCAAGACATGTCCAAAAGACACATAAAAAAGGGAGCATAATCCACACTCTTTCAAGTGTTGAACCTTAGCCAACCAAAAGTTATTATGAAATATCATATCATGGAACAAGGATAATAAAACTCAGTCGTCTACAAAAACACCTCACCCCATTCTTTCTTCTTCTGGCATGGCTACCATTAACACTTGTCTCCTCTCTCCAAATATAATCTCAGGTTCTCCAATTCCTAGATCAGTGAGAAAATCCATATTTCCTCCTCATCTCTGCAGTCCCCTCCAGCACACTAGCTTAACAAGAAATATTCAATTGCCAGGGGTAGCTTCCATCTCATACCCACCCATCGACACGGACTACTTGGAAAGTGAGTTTAGTGGACGTGGAGTTACCTTCGCAGGAGTTAATGACAGCTGTGTTGTCCGCATGGCGTTGGAGAACGGAAGTATAGCTAACTTGATGCTTCCAAATGGTTTGATCACATCATACAAAGCTCAAATGTGGCATGGAGGCACATTGGAGTTGTTGCATACCACTGTCTCACAAGGACAGAATGGTTCACCAGTCATTGAAGGAGGAGTTTCACTAGCCTGCATTTGCGACAACGATCATGGTCTTTCATGGTCTCCAAGTTCTTGGGCTCTTCATCAAGTTAAAGGAGATCCTCAAGAATCTATTCAGGTACCTTTGGATCCTACTATTAGATTAGCTCTCTCTTTCATTTGTGGTTACACGTCCGAGTTGGAATTGCAGGTAGAATTGATTTGTACAAGTTCAGATGGAAATATTGAAGCTAAGTATATGGTTACTTTGCAACAAGATGTTTTAACTTCAGAGATTAAAGTCTTTAATTTAGGTAAGTCACGCCTCCGAATGATGGGTTCAGTTCTTAGCCATCTTACAGTAAGCACACCAGAAGCCAGTTATGCAGTCGGATTGGAAGGGTCAGATTTCTTCAACAAGCCTCCATTTCTATCTAACTTCAGCATCCTTCCTCCTGGCTTTGGGAAGAGAAAGAATCAGGCTTCTAAAAGACTTTGGGATCCTAAATCAATTGGGGGAATATTCTCCAGCTGGGGTACAAATGAGACGATTGCAAGAGAAACAGAACAAGAGTTGGAGGGTGAAGAAACTGACAACTACAAGCATTTGACTGAGGAAATGAGCAAAATTTATCAAAGTGCACCTAGGAACTTCACACTCATTGATCGGGTAAAGTGTCTTTATGGGCATTAAGCAATAGCTGCTAATTTATTCTTGACATTTGATAATTACTCATGAACAGGGAAGACGAAACTCAGTGGTAGTAGGACGGGACGGGTTCAAAGAAGTGTACATGCTGAGTCCTGGCTCCAGTCATGAAAGTTATGGAAGATATTCATATATATGTGTTGGGCAAGCCGCTTTGCTTCAACCAATAATCATAGGATCGCAGAGTGAATGGAGAGGTAAACAAAGCTTGCATAACCCAAATATGTGAATTTCTGAACCAGCAGATGAACTTATTTTCACACAGAATGGAGCTCTCATTAGTGATTAAAAAATCAACAGATGGAAGACAACACTATCACAAGACAAACCACCTAAACCAAGCAGATACAATTGGTTTGACCTTGATGTGGATATAATGCCACAAATCCTATGAAATACCATTTGATTGTTAGAAGGAGAGCTCTGTTCTCCTGTAGCCCATGTTTTCCCTCTTCGTTCACTTGGCTACAACTCGCAGATATAATTTCATTCATCAATTTACTCAACAAGCTATAGAAATCAAATTTATTTTCAATGGAAAATTAAACAGATTTTGAAGAATCATGCCTATTGACAATGCATGATGAAATGGCAATATCTTTCTCAAAAAACAAGCCCTTCATATTAGCGTCTGATTAATCAATTCGGGTGATGGGATACTAGTTCTGTAAAAAAGTACATTAAGTTCTGTAAAAAAGTACATTACTCCTCAACGAGAAAATTAAGATACTGAAGGTCCTATCTAGCACCCACTATCTAAAAGTGGGATGTATTACAAAAGACCAACTAAATATCTAGGTGGGAACCAGATTGTAGCTTTGATCTTTATCCCCTATCCACAACAAAAGTATGAAGGCTGCCAAAAGTACAACTAAGATACCAAAAAACAATAGGCGAGTGGCAGCATAGCCTTTATGGTGAATTACACTTTGCGATTCTGTTCCATTTCGGGCAATGTCACCTGAAGATACTTGCAAATCTCCATCAGCTTGAGCATTATCTGTTGAAGATACTGATTCTGAGTTTAGATGACATTGTTTATCATCATTAGATATTGTCCCATCTCTATCCTCGCACCTTTTACCATTGAAGAGGACATTTTCTTCAGACCTTGCTGGACCGCATTCACATCTGCACAAGGAAGGGCTCCTAAACCTTCTGCTTTTCCTCTCAGAAAAGTCTGAGTTCACATCATTGGCATCCTGAAGGAGATGAATAAGTTTTCTTGGTGTCGCAAAGATCTTCACACTTTCGACATTAACATGAGAACGCGACCTCTGAAGTACAAAACAAGCAATGTGAACAATATCGTGCTATCTTCAACTTCATATCTTGATATTTACTGATAACAAGCCAAACTAGGGGCTCAATTTCAAATAATGCATTTCATAGCAAGCTCAAAGAAATCCAATGCTTCTTTGGAATAAGCACAGTATCATTTAATTTTGTCAAACAAACTGTCATCTGAACTATGATTTTCAAAATTTCATTATACTATTCAGTTCAAAGACGTATCAATGCAGTTTTGATATTTCATACATCCAACATAAGAGAAACCATGAAACATCTATTGAACAGCACAGTATTTAAAGCTAATATGAACTTGGTCATTTATTCTTTTCAGTTGCTTTATATTTCCCATCAGAACTATACCAAGTTTCAACTTACTACTCCCTCCAGCTCGTATTATGTGAGACAATTGACTGAGCAAAGAATTGAGAAGTTCAATTTGAACTGTGTATCTTTTTAATATTCATGGGATAAAATGTTAAATATTGTACAATTGACAAGTTGTTTGATACAAAATCATCACATCACAGTTTAAATTTGGTCTATTAAATGAATTTCAATATTTTGAATTATGAAAGTTCATAAAATAATATTATTAGTGGAATATTGACAAAACTTAGATTATAATTGTTGCAACCCTATCCTTGATAAATTTCTAACCAAAGTTATCCATCAGAAATGTAGCATATGACTAATGCAGAACTATTCCCCGAGTGAAAACGCCACACTTGTTCTGAAAAAAAAATACAGAAAGCAGAAACAGTTGACATCTTCTAGAATATTTTACAACCTCCATTCGGTTCTTTGCACAGACCATAGAAATCATGTATCAAAAATTTTACTTCTAAGATTGCTCTTTAATTAGTTTTGTTGCACATGCACTAGAGGGAACGCATCTATTCTGTTTATTCCTTTAATGCGCTCTACATCTCAAATAATTGAATTATTATTTTCTCTACTTTATAAATGCACGAGGTACGTTTTAACTCCAAAACACTCCCCGCTATTTTCATAAATTATTTGCTGGTTAGAAATATTAGCCCTCGGATTAGTTTGCTGTCTGTTGTTCCAGGAAAGTTTTACTAAAATTTTCTCTTTGACTTTAGAAAGAACTAAAGCAATTTAAACTTCAAACACTATATAAACTATGCAAAGAACAGTAGTCAATAACATTTTTTACCTGAGGACTGGGAGTAGCACTTCTGACAAAACCATTTCGAGCAGATCCTGGCAAAAATCCAGCAAACACAGCAGTGTTATCTCCAAAATCGTTATGAACCTCAGAATGTGTGACGCCATTTCCATGGGTGAATTCTGAGAAGATGCCATCCTTTAGAGACACATCTACCCCACCATTTCCACTCCTTCTCCAAAGTTTTCGGTTCACACTCCTATCGTTACCCTGATTTATTGAAAGAGGGGAGTCCATGAATGTTTCATAGTCAACAAACGAGTTAACTGTGTGTGATTCTGGTGATGCAGTTAAAGGTGATTGGTCACCGGAACTCCATATAATGTTCCCTCTACTGTCAAAGTTGGATCCAATCATTGAATCCACATCTCTCTCAAATTTTGGACCCTTCTCAGAGCATATTTTCTTTGCAGTCTGTAATGCTTCAAATGCAGCCCCTCTAACATAAAGCATCTTATCAGATTGACATTTTTCCATCTCCTCAATAACCATTCTAAGCTCAGACTGTATGCTTCTTTGATCTAAATGCTTCATCAGCGAGTTGACCATATGAATAGCAGACAATCTTTTTTGAGAAATTCCTTCGCCGCTGCTACTATTTATAATTTGTAATCCAGACTGTATCAACAACCTTGCATAAGCTTCCATGATTAAGCTATTATGTTTGGCTAAAGAAGTGACTAGAGCCATATGAGAATTGGTTTGAGTATGCTTCTCCAAAGCACCGGCAACTCTTTGACAAACCTCATGAACCATCTCATTTGAAGAAACACGCCAATTATCAGAATCCACAAGAGCCTTTAGGCAGAGAGCAGCTCCAGAAGATAAACTCTCCTGACTCCCGAGAAGACAATCTGAAAGGGGCTTAGAGAGGGAGTGTATAATGTATCTCTTCTTTTCCTCGGGTGTAGTTGGGTCCATACCATACCTCGCAATGGCTGGAACAACTTTTGAACAAGCTTGGTGAAGAGCAAAAGAACCGGCACTGGATGTAAGGGTCTTGATAATAGTGCTCATGATGTTATCAATTTGAGGAACAATTTTCGGCCCATGTACACGGGCAAGTACCTCATAGAGTGAAATTGTGTATTCACCGGATGAAGCATTGGATTCTTTGGTTTCAGAAACCTGAGCAAGAAAGAGAGGGATTGCCTTGGAATCTAGCTCTTTCACATATGACTTCAATGCTTTCATTGCACATTTTCTACTCTCAGCATCCTTATCCAAATTCTCCAGTTGTCTTCGAAGTATTGGGCTTAGACTTCTCCCCATCTCTTACCTGCATCCAAGAAACCAAGAGAACCATGCTAAATATTTAGACTGCTCTAAAGAAAAACAAAGATAGACATTTTTTTTAGTTCTGTTATAGTTTTTATTATCTTCAAATTATTCACCGGCTATACTGAACTTAATCCACCAAATCTTAATAGATTTGAACAAACTGAAAGCTTCTGCTTAAAAGCCCAATAAAATTTCCAAGCAGAAAAAAAAAAACAAGCGCCCCAATTTGATACCAAGATTTCCAAGTAATATACTGGTCTATCCAAATTAAATTTTTCTATAACAAAACACATAAACCAGAAATACAAACTTGGGTCATCTTGCTCTTAGAGTTAAAGGGAGATTTTCAGATGCTTATAAAAATCAAATCTTCATTCAAGAACTCAAAATAGCCAAATGGGTGACCAAAAAGAAGCATACCTTCTCTTCAGTCAAAGATGAGTCCTTTCAGATTCTTACTGCAGCAACAAGAAGTGGCACATCAGAATCTCTTTAACTTTTCTTCTAAAGCAGGAACACTAAGGAATTCTTGAAAGGGGAAATAAATTAAAAAGAAATCTTGAATACATCTCAGTGATAATATACGAAGAAATGAGTGTGAACAGAGAATTGTACACACGTTAAGTCATTGTAATTGTAATTAAAGAGAAAAAGTGCTAAGGCAATACTACTACTATACTCAAATATACTGCCTTAATTTGGATTTGCTCCGCGTTTTTGGTAGTGCGCTGTCTGAATTAGTTCACCTATCCAAATATATTTTGAGGGGTACCCTTAAATTTTGAATTTTCGACCTTAATTCCCCCGCTGCCCTTCACCCCGCCAGCTGTATTTGAGTTTTCATTTTTCAATCAATGTTTCTTTGACGAAATTACCCCTCCACAATAATTATTGGGGTATAAGAATGAATGGTGGTTTTGCAATTGTTATCTGAATTCACAAGCCTACTTCAGCTGGACATCTTCGAGTGCAGACTTTGTAATACATAGCTTACAATATGACTTTGCTTATTCGGTAGTAGGTTGTTACACAAATTTATTTTCTTACTTTCCTTCTGTTGTGATAATTTGTAACATTTGGACACAATTTGTGATTTATGTTATATATTAGCTGCTAGGTGAATAATCTAGTAGTATATTTGTTTTTTTTTAAAATGATGATTTTCGATTTTCAAATTTTTAAACATTTCATTCAATACTAGAGCCGAGCTCCTTTTATGTTGCACTACCATTAGGGCACCTAACTAGTAGCCTGTTTGGCCAAACTTCGAAAATCTGTTTATTTTGAAAATTGCTTAGTGCTTTCTTAAAAAGTACTTTTGGTGAGAATCGATTTGTATTTGGCTAATTAATTTGAAAATCACTTTTGAGCAGTAATTAGTATTTGGCCAAGTTTTTAAAAACTGCTTCTAAGTGTATTTTTCTCAAAAGTGCTTCTCGAGAGAAGCTATATTTTTCTGCTTCTCAAAATCTGCTTCTGCTTCTCCTCAAAAGCACTTTTTTTCCTTCTAAAAGCTTGGCCAAACACCTCAATTTTTGGCTAAAAGCACTTTTGGGCAAAAAAAAAAAAAGTACTTTTGGCCCCAAAAAAAGCTTAGACAAATAGGCTATAGAACGAGATTATCACAACACGCGTCACGACTCAAACTCCCACCGCATGAGTCGTGATGGCACATAGTCTCTAAGACTCGGTAAGCCTATCACATAATGATGTCAATGAAAAATATAACAACTTCAAATTAACGAAAGCTGCGAAATACCATAATACTCCAACATGGATACAATCTTCCCAAAATCCGGTAGAACTAAGCCACAAGCTCTAAATGGAATACATATCAAGTTTCGAAGTGTAATATTGTTGAAATACATAAACAATAGAAACAAAGTAAAGAGGGTGACTTTGAGGCCTGCATACGAAACAACGAGGATACCTTGAAGTCTCCAATGAGCACAAGCACGCCTCTCTATCGATCTGTCCGATTAGAAGTACTTGGATGTGCACAAAAATGTGTAGAAGCATAGTATGAGTATACCACAGTCGATACCCAATAAGTATCAAGACTAACCTCGGTGAAGTAGTGACGAGTTTCAAGTTATCTGATACTCACTAATCAAATAACTTGTGAAATATATTAATAGAAAATTGATTGCATAATATATAACGGAAACAACATCAACAACCTCAGAACATGTGATAATAACTCAAACAAGTAAAAGTTTAGCTTGACAACAAATCATCAAAAAGAAACACAAACATATGGCACCTCGTGCCCGCAACTCTATCACAATAATAATAGCCACCCGTATCTATGCGTCCCGATAATAACAATATCCCGCCTTGTCGCTCCCGCCTAACAAAGTAACAATTTCCCTCCTTGTTACTTCTGTTCACGATCAATTTTGACTCTCCCCTTTTAAAATAAATTTTTTACGCTTATTAATCAACAATAAATATAGTGGAGTATTTTTAAAATTAATAATACCTATTTTCTCAAATTCCAAATGATATAATAAGTATAGTAATAGTTAGTAATATTAATTATATAATGAATAGTAATTTAGTCTTAAATATTTATAAATTATACTACTTCTATTGTTTTAATTAATTAAATCAACTTTCGTAATTTTATGAACTATTATTACAATTAATAATTTAGTCTTAATAATTATATTACCTTTATTACTTTGATTAATCAAAATTAATTTTTATAATTTAATAGACGAAGTATTACAATTATTTTTGACAACTAATTAATTAAACTAATAAACCAATAATCAATTTGATAATTATATTTTATTACATTTCATTGGGACTAATTAAGTCTATTCAGTTTAATTATAAAAGGGGTCAAAAACTTAAATAGGCTACAATTGTAATTGTTTAATTTTAATTCATGTGGCTATATTTTCAATTTCTATCCAGCTAATTTTGGCCAAAGCACATGCCCAATGCATCATGACCTAGTCTGGCAACCCTTCATCCCCATCCAAGTTGGCAATTCGTGCCACTTTTGTTAAACCAATCGCTGCACGCCACATAACTAACATAAGGAATTTGGATCATTGACTAAAGCCATCAAAGGTCCACAATTAATCTTAGCTTTTCCTTTTATTTTAAATCCCTAAGTTCTTCATCGCAATCGTTGGATCAAAAGGGTCCAAAGGTCCTCATATTTTCATAATGAAATCTTTTATCTATTCTTAACCTCCAAAAATCCAGAGTCGTTGATCAAAATGATCCAACGGCTACCCTCCCACCTCTCATTTTAACTAGAGAACCACCCCTAACCCTAATCATTTTTGCTACAACCGGCTGTCTCTCTTCCCCTTTCCTTTCCATTTTCTCTCAACTCATAGACCTCCATCAGTCCCTAAACCTTGCACAACTTCGTGCAAGGTCACTCAAATCAACCAAAAACATCCCTATTTTCTCATCCAACAGAGAATCTGGCCAGGTTTTTTCCCTTTTCATCACCGCAATTTGAATCTCAAATCCTCGAAATCCTAGGCCAAAAGATGATAACGAGAATATCATCATTCCTTCTCCTGTTTGTTCGAATCAATGCATTCAGGTTATGAATCTTGACCACATCATCACGATTCTTTGTCTAGTGGTCAAACACAGTGACCTCTGGACTTGGGCTTTGACCGTTGACCCTTTTCTCTTCAACAGTCGATCTCTACCACCATCTTCTTGCCAAGGTAAAAACAACTCTGATTTTCCTCTGATCTCTTCTGCTTTTACCAATTTGCTTTCATCATCCTTCGATCGTCACTTCCCACTATCTCTGTGACGAATCCCTAAGGCTTCAATGCTAAATATAGCTTTTATTATCTCACCAAACATAGAGAAGAGCATTGAAAGAACACATAGACAGACACTAAAAGTCTAAGAATTTTCTGTTGGTTTAAGTATTCGAAATTTCATCTCTAATTTCTCTTCTCTTTCTTTCATTCCTACCCGAGTTTGGTTACTATGAGTTGATTGTTGAGGGTGGGTTCTTAAACGGCTACAAATCATCCTTACTTGATTTGTTGCTCCGAAAAGGGTTAGTGAAAACTGACTCCTTTTTTCCTTTCGTCAATTAGTCATATAGTTCTTTGTATTTGATATCTTTCTTTTAATTATCTATTAATTACCTGCTAGGCATGATATACATCAGTAACATGTAACTCTTCTTGCTATGTTCTGCTTTTCCATGTCATTCTTGCTTTTGAGTTAAATCTATGATGGTTGTTGGACTCTGTTTCTCGTAACCTAGCTAGCTGAAATGATTCTGCACTGTTGTTATCCTCATAGGCAATCTTGTTAAGCCTTCATGTTAGTTGAACTAAATTCTAAGTTAGTAACTACATATGGCACATCCCTGATGATTGAGTAATAACCATATTTGTACTGTCATAGAGACTAAGTGGACTAAATCATGTTTTCCCGAACTTTTTTTTGTTATCCTATATAACTAGCTGATATCTCTATACATGCAGCACTATGCTATCTTGATATTCATGCCTATAATGTTGTATTGCATTGGTTTTCATTACTGGTCTTGTTCATATTATCATGTTAATCAATTTACTTAGCTAAGTGACTTTAATTGTCAACTTGTTTATGATACTGTGGTGCTCTGCACAGTTATGATAAATGATTCATGTATGTACATTATGATAACATGAAATAAAAGAAATCATATAGCGAACTTTGTTTGCTTCACTTACTAATAAGCCTGCTTACATGTCTAAATTGTAGCTTGTTGTATCCTGCTTGTCATGTCCTGGTCAACTGTAAGATGAATGACTCAACTTGTTATTCCATGACTTTTTGATAGAACTATTTAGATGGATCTCACTCATGAATCTGAGTAGTTGATCCTGGTAATTTGAAAGTCTGATAGACTGTGCATTGTCATGAATAGATGCCATTCTCATTAGGTACTAGAGTTAGCCTTCCTACTCATGTTAATGATATGTTGATCTAGTTGATTGGTATACCCTCTGGAACTCTAAGTACTGTCATAAGTGTTAAATATAGGGAAGTCTTAGCTATGTGCCTACTTGCTTTGGAAGACTATGTTGAAACCGTTATGATGTTTGTGACCTGTCTTAACAATTTAAAAATATTTAAGGGAAGTTCAGAAGTGTCAGACCCTTAGCGAAGTTAATAGAACAAATGCATATGTTTATCTTTGTCAACTATTGATGCCTTAGACTACTTAACATGATGTTCCTGAGCTTAAAATTGTAAGTGATAGAGGATGTTTACTAGAAGCATGTAATCAACTACTTGTGCTTTGTGACCCCTGTTTGATTGTGTCCTAGTAGTGATTCTCCTAAGTACTCTGTATATGTTGTGATACTTTAGAATCAACTTCAGGGCTTTTGATGCTATTAGAACTCTAAAATTCCACATGTAGTAACTTGTTTTTATATTCTATGTTACGATGAGTAAGTCTTAAGGTCAATACTATGTTAGTCATTAGCTGCAGATACTCTTGTACTCTAATGATGGCTGTACTGTTTAATATGGCTATTTGTTCAAGTTGGTATCTCTGTCTGGCTGAACCTTGGAAAGGTTTATGATGAACCTTATGAATTTCTCTCTTTCATGCTAATTATGTGAAACTGCTGAGTTACATTTGCTTGTGCTCAAACCTTTGAGGAAGAGTGAGGGTCAATGTTCAAGGGTGTTTGGGTGTGAGCCTGGTTTTGTGGTTGAGGTACCCCTTCCTGGCACATGCACTGCTCAGGGTCCATAAGACCCTTGTGAACTCTGAAATGTCAGGGGTCTAGAGGGGAACTTCATAAATAAACGTGGTTCACCCTAAGCCTTTAGTCACTGACCTTAACTAATCTTCATAGGGTTAACATAAATGAGAATTGACTTTACTGTATTCTTTAACTTTTTATTATTACTTATTATCTCATCTTTATGTTGACATGTGTTAATTATTTCCTTTTTCTTTTATATGCATGATCGATTGGGCCCGCAGAGTTCCTTTGGAACTTAGGCCCAAGCTCAGGGAAACTAGGCTGCTTCTTCACCTGTTGGTAGCTTTAGATTTGTTAATCTATTTATGTATATTTCGAATAGATAATGTATTTATTTTTTACCAGCTTTGTAAATTCTAATTCTTATAAGCTCATGATTTGTACTACTGATCCTTGAGATTTTGTATAGAAGGCTCAGTTATTTTATTTATTGATTCCTGTTATCCTATTTGAGTTGTGATGTCTATCATTTGGCTTACCTAGCCGCTTGGGTTAGTATTTGGGTCGTGACAAGTTGGTATTAGAGCTCTAGGTTTATAGGTTCTATGAGTCACGAGCAAATGTCTAGTAGAGTCTTGCGTATCGGTATGATGACGTCCATACCTATCTTCGAGAGGCTATAATGCATGTAGGATAAATTTCCCATCTTTCTTTCCTTATCGTGCGACATTGATTCAGCTTGAAGCGTATCTGTTTGAATTCCTTCCACTCACTCGTGTGTTGTGTTGAGCGCTCAGTATTAGCTGTGACTCGATGGCTTGAGATTCTATGGATGAGGTGCGAGATGTGTACTCGGTGCTGTGGTTAGGGGCTAGTATGGAAGACTTGAGTTCGGATTTTGATTGCAGTAGTGGGTTCGGTGGTTTCAGTGGTGTCAGTATGTGCTTTTGGACTTGTATGTCCGGTATTGTCCCTAGGAGTGGGATTGGTGGCTCAGTGAGTGGTTAGATATCTATATGATGAATATGAGGTGACCGCGGGATGTGTTCAGATGGCTTTGATGTGACGAGAAGGGTTTCTTGGGATGTGAAAAGGGCTATTGGGTGGTTGATTCTTCTCTTGATATGTTGTACAGACCTGAGTTACGAGTGTGTTGAAAATATTTCATGTTGTTCATTTGTGGGATGAAGTAGATTCTTATGTCTTGTTAACGAGTTCAGACACGGGAGGATTAAGCGATTGCATAGTGGTTGTGGCCATGAAAGGATATAGAGAAAGGCCGAGTTGAGGCTAAGCAGGTGGGCTATCTCCTGCGGAATGTACTGATGTTGTGGGATTCTTATGATATTTTTGTGGAGAGTTTTCTCTTACCGGTGGATTATATGTATTGCAATTGAGTTTGGATCTGTTGAGAAAGTTGACTTGACTATTACTAAGATGAATGTGAGCTTATCAGGTAATTTGAGGTAATTTATGGTTTGTTTTACATGAGCTTATGAATGATTTAGTTGAATTTCTGTGCGGGATTATGACAGTAATAGAATATGGGTATTGTGAGTTATCAGATGTTTTGTTCTATGTCTTTGAACTAATTGGGGGAGTCTGGTATCTGTGATTTAATTGCATGGTTATGTGTTGTCTTCATTTCGAGCCGAGGCATACTTGTCGATCGATTCTGACTTGCAGATGTTGGTTTTGAGGATGACTTAAGCAAGGAAATTTCTGGATGCATGATGTATTACACTTTATGGATATATGAAAGTCTTGGAATGGTTTAGGTTTGTTGTTCGTGATGGACGTAATGTACTAAGATAATGGGATTCACTCTGTTGCTTAGAGGTGTGGATTACTTTTGGGGGGTTGGTGTGCTAATGGAGCACAAGTCGTTCAGCTCATTTGGGTGGTGCATTTGAGATTTGAATGGGGTGGATAACTCTCGAGTAGGTTCTAAAGAGTTCAAGATTCATATGTGGCATTTGAGAATTTTTCTGTATTTGTATAGGGCTAAGATTTGAGATCTGCATTGGATGGTGCCAAGACTTGCGGTATTTTCTTATCATTATTGATTCTACATTCAACATTTAAGAGGTTAAAGAAAAAACTTCATATTCACATAAGGTTTCTTCAGAGTGGGGTATCTCCGATGCGGTATTTTGGGTTCTTATGAGGGGATACAATAGTTTATGGGATTCAAGGCAACGTGGTTTCATGCTAGGATCTCCTGTGGTGAGCTTTGGTTAAGGATCATAGTGTACTAGCAAGGAGAAGTGTTAACTTGGAGAAAATTCAAAAGAAACTCGGAGGAAGTAGGATAGCTTGGTAGTAGGTTGGATCAGTATGGTAACAGTATGCTCGGTTCTTTTGGTTTCTTATAATGTGGTAAGGCATTATGGGTGTTTTGTGGAAATACTCTTGGGTTTGGCGACCTGCGTGGCTTAGTTGAGTTAGAGGAATTCAATTCTGATGGCTTGGTTATGTGCAAATGGATTTCGAAGTGTTCTCGATGATTTCTACCACGACTTAAGATGGTTATTATCTACACGTATGAGGGGTATGCTGCGTGTTGTAATTTTCTCTTGGATGGGAGTCAAGTAATAGGTTTGTAGCTAATTGAGTATGTATTCTGCTTGTGACTCAGAGTTGATGATGGGGTTCTCGTATTTTTATATGAGGGCATGTTAGATGCGGTGCATCGTGCGGGATTGAGATTTGCATGTACAAGGTGGCTGTTTAGTTTTGGAAGGAAGGTCGTAAATTTTAGACAACATGGACAATCTCAGATGTTTAGATGAATGCTATTACTACTTGGTATCACCTGAGAAAGGTGTACATTTTAGAAGGCGCATTGTGTTCTGACTTCAGATGCTTTATTGGTATTACGGTACTCGCTTCTTCGGTTGACTGCTGATGTTTCGATTTTGCTATGTTGCATGGTAGAAATTTTGGAAGTATTTCTTGTTGAATGATTGTTTATGAAGGATGTGTCAGTCAGTTAAGTGGTCAAGTTGTGATCGGATATAGGGAATGTTTGGTATGACAGAAAATATTTTTCCTTTTTTCACTGTTTGGTTGCACAATATAGTTTGTAAAATATTTTCCTAGATATCACATTTTTCTAAAATTGGAGAAAAATGACTTTCCTAGAAAAAATTTGGAAAATAATTTTCGTTATACCAAACACACCCATGGTGATTCTGGTATTCTAGGGATTTAGAGAATGGGAGTTCTCAGAGGCAAATTATTCCTTGGTTGTGGACTGTGAAAGCATGGCCAAAGCTAGACAGCTAATAGTATGTGTTATGGTTAGGTAATTGTGGACTTTGGAGGGTTAATTATCCATCTGTAGATGACTGGAGTTGATTTGGGGGCCCATTGTTAGGCCCAATGAGGGTGTGTTATTCTACATCTGGCCGGATTTGTTAATTCAGCACTGTTATTGCTGAGGAATGTGTTATTTAGTTGGAGTTGAGCTTGTTCGTGTTTCAATATGTTCTAAGTGTTACTCTTCTATGATACGTTAGGTTTTGATCTGTTGGTTATATGCACACTTGATGCGGTTCTATTTGGACCTTGTAGCGGAATTCGAACGAGATGGTTATTGGGGTGTGGATGGTTGATTGCTCCTTGGTTATGGTCTTTCAGGGCTGTGGCATATCGTGTCATTCGCTTCTCCATGGTTATGGTCATGCAATTCATGTACTTGATGTCAAATTGTGTGTGGTTGTTGATTTTGAGCATTGTGGCTTGAGGTATTACATATAGATCGGTGTTTGGATGGCTCACGCATTGCAACAGGTTCAAGTTGGGATGTGATTTTTTGTATTATATTCACGTGTCTTGGTTCTACTATGTGATGGGTTTATAGCATTACGTATGTGGTGGTACTTGTTGAGCTCGCGGAGCGGTTCTCTCATTTGAGTCATTTTCCATGTTTGAATACATTTGAATTGTTGCTTATTGGTTCACGAATTGCACGGTTTGTGGATTTAGGTTGTATTGGTGTGGCATATTAGTAGAATAGTTGTGTTTGATGAGATAAGGTCATTGGACCTAGAATGGGTGCTATCGGATTTGATTACGGTATAATTGGAAGAATAATATTGGAAGTCGGCTTAGAATTTGGCTTTGGATCTTGTCGGATAAGAGAGAGCTCCATGACTTGTTGATCTGGTGAGTGGTTATGAGTTTCTGCATGTTACTTTCATCATCGGCATTATACGAAGGTTTTGAATAAGATCTTATTTAATATGAGGTTTATTACAGGTACTGGGTTTGTGTTTCAGTATCTATTGCGATCGGGAATTATTGCTACGAGTATTCGAGTTATGTGGTATATCATGTGATTACATTTTGAGTTACGGTTATGGCTTGAATACAGCTTATTCAAACTTATACAGTATGTAGATGCGAGATTCGGGTCTTGTGATAAATTTCGGATGTTGGAAATTGGGTTGTAAGGTTTATTGGCTAAGGTTGAAAAGAAGATCTTCCATTAGGGTGTGTTGTCGGCTTATATGGATTGGGGTGACGTGGGGTCACCCCCAGATATGTGAATGGTAAGGTTACATAGTGAATTGATGGCTTGGGAGTGACTTTTGGCATGTTCGAGGACGAACGTATGTTTAAATGGGGGAGAATGTAACGACCCAATCATTCGTTTTGAGCATTTGCATTCCATTCACCTGTTTGAAGTCTTGATTAGCTTCATATGATGTATTATGACTTGTGTAAATCATCGATTTTGGTTTTCAGGTGATTTAGATTGATTTGGAAGAATGATTCTCAACTAGGAAGCTTTAAGTTAGAAAAATTGACCAAGTTTGACTTCTATGTATTTGACCCTAGATCAGAGTTTTCGTGGTTCTGTTAGGTCCGGATGGTGATTTTGAGTTGGGTGCATGCCCGAATTTGCACTTGGATGTTTGTTGAATGTTTTGGCAAAAATTGGCAATTTGATGGTTTGGAAAGTTCATAGATTTGACCGGGAGTTGAATATGATGATATCAGGTTCGGATTGTGGTTCCTGAAATTGGAATAGCTTCGTTATGTCATTTGGGACTTGTGTGCTAAATTTGAGGTCATTCCGGGTTGATTGGATATGGTTCAGCACGAGTTTTGGAAGTTGAAAGTTTAAAAGTTCATTTTAAGGCCTCGAGTAGGTCTGTTTCATGTTTTGAGACTTGTTGGTATGTTCGGACGGGGTCCCAAGGGGCCCAGGTGAGTTTCAGACGTGGTTCGGTTCATTTTGCCTCATGTTGCATAGCTAAAGAGGGTCTGGTGCTGGTGTTTCCGCATCTGCAGAAGAATGGACGCAAATGCGAGTCCATAGATGTGGACCAGCGGTCGCAAAAGCAGAAAAAGGCTGGGTGAGGAAAGATTGCATAAGCGGAATTGTGAGTGCATCTGCAGACGCGCAGGAGCTATCGTCTGGAGTGCATAAGCGAGGATGAGTGCAGAAGCGGAGTGTTGTGTCGCACCTACGAGTGTACAGAAGCGGGACTTTGTCCGTAGGTGTGAAATGGTGGGCTTTCAGTGGTTTTTGCAGAAGGGGATGAGTTGTCATAGAAGCGACGCTGCATAAGCGACATTTTTATTCAGAGATGCGAAAGTTCCTGGGAAGATTGTATTTAATTCGAGAGTTGTTCATTTTGTCATAGTTTGAGGTGAGGATTTTGGATTTGGGCGATTTTGGAGGCGAGTTTCATCACGTGGACTGGGGTAATTATTTTTTACTCGATTTTGATTATATTTCATGAATCTATTATCAATTTTAGCATTTGGATTATGAAATCTTAAGAGAAATTGGGGGGTGGGAGCGGGTTGTCTAAACTTTTCTAAAGTGAGTTTTCGAGTTTTGAACATCGATATGGAGTCGGATTTGAGTGAAATTTATGTGGTTGGACTCGTAATTGAATGAGTTGTTAGATTTTATTTTATGGGGTTACGAGGTATGGGCCCGACTTTGATTTTTTTGTTAACTTTAAGTATTTGATTAAAGATTCTTCCTTTATCATTTTGGATTGTTTCCTTAGGCATTACTAGATGTATTTGAGTTGTTTTTGGTTAGTTTCGAGCCGTTCGGAGGTTGATAATTGCGGGATGACATTTCTAGAGTATTGTTGGGCTTGCTTGGTATTAGATTTGGCTTGTTTGAGGAAAATAACATATTTAAACTTGGAATTGAGGTTATTTATCAACTGCGAAGCATGTTGTTTTTGTTGTGTTGGGGTGACACACATGCTTGGTGATGGGCATGTGGGCGTGCACCGTGGTAAACATGAACCGGGTTGATTTTTGTACTGAGTTGGTATCTAGTATTGTTTTATCTATGAAATTTCTGCTTGTTAGAGTAATTGAGCTATGATTCATGCTAGAAATCATGTTTAGGCTATATGCTTATTCGGTTGAGACCTAATGAGGTTATTTATATTGTTTTGAGTTATCTGCTTTAACTGCAATTATATACTCAATCATGGTTCATCATGTGCATATCATATCTCAGTCACTATTTATCATTCATTGTTACATCACATGTTATCATTGTTTGGGGTTGAGTTGTACGAGATTATGAGCCATTAAGACTTGAGAGATTGATGATTGAGGTGGGCGTAAGAACCATATTGTTAGTGTTATTGTGGATGGGGCTACACGCTGCAGCAGACCATATTATCTTTGTGACTATTCTTATTATTGCAGATCGGGCTGCATGCTGCATCAGGCCTTATTGACTTATCTATTTTTGTGGATCAGGCTGCACGCTGCAGCATGCCTCCTAGGTTTTTGATTAGCGTTTGGGCAGGATCCGCCTCTTTGGAGTCTGACATATCAGTTGTGAGCACAGGAATGATATATATATATATATATATATATATATATATACACATGCTTTGGTGAGGGACTTATAAGCTAGGTGCCCGTATAGTGCTGAGTGATTGTGTGTGTGTGATGAAGTGGGTAATTGAGGCAGGAAACTTGAGTATGTTGAGAGCGATAGTACCAGGGGTTATCACCATGAAATCATTGATATAACATGCATACTTGGAATATAGGCATGAAGATGCATTTTCCTCATGCTTGATGGTAATGTGACATTTATGATTTGACATGTATTTTGACATGTAAGCATAAAGATGTATATTCCTTATACTTGGCAGTATATGATAATTAATTGATGATTTGACATGCACATTGATATGCGGGCATAGAGATGTACTTTCCTCATGCTAATTGACAAACGAAAAGTCATATCTGATGTTGTAAATTGGAAAACACAGTTCTTTTGATAAACTCATGTTTAATTGATTTCATTGGTAAGATTTAGACTTGGCCTGTTATACTTGAAAGGCATGTCTACTTTTCTGTATCTATGAATAAAGCTGATCATTACATCTCTTTAGTTATATACCATTACTATCTTCACTATACTCTTATGAATTGTTATTGGCTATTGGTGTTGGACACTGACCTCTTTCCGAGCTCGTCACTGTTTTCAACCTAAGGTTAGGTTTGTTAGTTATTGAGTAAATGGGATCGATTGTACTCATACTACACTTCTGCACCTTACGTGTAGATTTTGGAACTGATATTGCCGTGTATGACGGGAGCTGACATTGAAGATGTACATGCGTTCCAATTATGTTGCCTCTTGTTCTTGGTAGCTTTAGATTCGTTAGTCTTTTATGTATATTTCTAATAGATGATATGTTTATTTCGCACAATCTTTGTAAATTCTAAGTCTTAGAAGGTCATGACTTGTACTACCAATATTTGGAATTTTATATAGAAGGCTTAGTTATTTTATTTATTGATTCTTGTTATCCTACTTGAGTTGTGCTATCTATCATTTGGCTTACCTAACAGGTTGGGTTAGGTGCCATCCTGGCTAGCTAGATTTTTGGGTCGTGACATAAAGTCAACCCATGGCCAAACGTAGAAAATTTCTAAACCTTTAAATTGCTAATTTTCAGCAAAAAGAGTCAAATCAACCTAGGGACGTCCAAATCCAAATTTGGGCATACGCCCAAGTCCGAAATCACCATACGAACCTATTGAAACCAGCAAAACATGAATCCGAGACCATTTACACAAAAGTCAAACCTTGAACTCTTTGATCTTAAGCTTCCAAAAAACAGAACTAGGTGTTCAAAATCAATCCAAAACATCTCCGAACCCGAACCAACCATCCTCACAAGTCACATAATAACAAATACGCATACTGGAAACATCAAATAGGGGAACATGGCTTAAAATACAAAATAACCGGCCGGGTCATTACAACCTGATAGCGAATGTAACAACCAAGAATAACTACAATCCATCCTTTCTGTTGTGGTGCGCAACCCGATCCACATATCAATACTAATACCTTTTCAGTGTGCAACCCGATCCACCTAGATAATAATGCTATTGCAGAGTGCAACCCGATCCACATATATAATAGTATTATTACGACGTGCAACATGATCCACACATATAATAATAATACTGTTGCGCCGTGCAGTCCAGTCCATATATATAATAATAATAGTATTACCAACTATAGTGATTCTCACAACGTAACATACAAAGGAAACTAAAACGCAAGAATTCCTCAAGACAATTCAATATAACATAGTAGAGTGAAATAGGAAGCAAGTAAAAGCATGAGACAAGTAAAAGCATCTATCTAATAACATGTAAGTGCATTTAACAAGTAAAGGCGGACAATGAATAAAGGCATGAATAAGTGGAAGCATGTAACAATTAAACACATGTGACAAGTGAAGGCATATATTAAACAAGTAAGGACATATAGCAAATAAAGCACATAACATGTAAAAACATGCAACAAACGAAGAAATTGTATAATTAAAGACATACCATTAAGTAGTACGTCCCGCATGCTTGAACCTATGACACCTTGCATACACTCGTCACCTCGCATATACGTCATTCTCACACATAAATCACGTAGCATATAGACCAATCAAGTCTTATTCCTTCAAATCAAGGTTAACCACGAACTTACCTCTTTTCGGAACAAAATCAACAATCCAACACGGCTTATCCTTTGCGACAAGCCTCCAAACCACCCAAATCTAGTCAATTATTGTTCAAACAAGTTAAAACAAGCTTTAGAAACTACCCCCGTATTACACCCCATGTTTTCGTAAGTAAAAGTATTGCATAAGTCAATTGATATAAGCTTGAAAATGATATCATATTTGAAAGTACATAAATTAATTTAATCATGTTAGCTTGGAGGTTAAAAATATTTAAGATCATGAACTGTGAGTACCAAGAGGGTTGGAAGGTTTAGAAGCTAAACGAATCGAAGAAAATAAGTTTTTCCGAAAGTCGACAAGTTGGGAATATTATAACCCGTACTTTTAGGGTTAGACCAGGGTTCTTAACATAATAAGAAGTTAAATTTTTGATTTATTTTAGTCTTTGTATAGTCGTGTGTTAAGTTTTGAAGTCAAGAGATTTGTGAAACAAAAGTCGTCATAAGTTACATTCATAAATTGTATTGAAATTTGGGTCTAATGTCACTGAGTTCTTTTTTACCAATATACTTAGAGTTGTGGGGTTATGCACCCACCAAATTGGATATCTGTGAGTCTAGTTTCCAACTCATTAAACCGTTTATGGCTATGATATCAGAGTAGAGAGATATTCATATTTTCGTGAGACTGTGCAAGCAGCTCCCTTTGGGACCCACAAGGTCAGTTGAAAAGTATCTTGCTATATAAAGTTGTGGACTTCGTCCCCAAGCCTTATTTTCGACCCAAATCAGACCTAAAACTCTATATATACCTCCTAAATATATCCTTAGGGTTTTGAAACAAGTCCATAATCCGCAACTCAAAATCAAGAAGCGAACACATCAACGCGATCCTTACGACATAGGTAAGACTTTGCCGTCCTCCTTTCTCCTTATAACTCGAGTTTGGAAAGAGCTTCGAGGATAATCAAGATTTTCACATCTTTATTTTAGATATACAAGCATAATGAAGGGTGTGGATAAAAGGGAACAAGGTCTGGAAGTAATAACACAAGAGGTATGTAGGGTTTTCGTTTTGTTTCTGGCATGATTTGGTTTAGATATGTTCTAGCCTTTCTTCTTGATCTTTTAAGAGTTTTCAAGGTAAATTTAAGAATTTATTGTATCTTTTTTAGTATTCATTCCATATGTGAATCATGGAAGAAACTATTTTAGATTAGACCTTCAAAACACAACAAAAACAAAAAGGGCAAATCGCCCATTTGGCCTATGCTATTCGTACTTCTGTTCGTTCCGTTCCTTTGATGTTTTTATGTATACCTAATCCCCATATGATACCAAATAGCTTCATTCAAGATTACATAATCTTAATTATCATGTGTTTATGCTTATATTATTCCGAAATCGTATTTAGACTTTCATGTCACAAGATAGCCACTATGAGCCGACATTACGTTCATAATTCCATTTTATCGATCATTTGACACTATTGTGGATAACTGGATATCCTTTAGTCTGATGTTATTATCTTGGCCAGGTATCTTTTACCGTTTATATTGTGGTGCTTGCTATTTAATTGGCGATAATCCAATTTTAGGGGGAACTCTACCAAAATTTTTGAAAATTCGACGAGTTGGACAAATTTTGGGTTCTTTGGTTATAAATTGATTCTAGAGGGATCCTAATGAGTTAATTAGCCTTATCATCTCATTTACATACTCAGTTTCTTCGTAAAATAGGGATAGGCTCCTCCGTCCAACTTATGCGCGACGAGCGTCAGATTACGTTTGTGATTCCGTTATGGTTTCCTTCATGATCTCTTGAATCCACATGATGCTACCACATGTGTTATGCCTCATACATGCTTACATTCCATAACACCAGCCGATCCTATTGATTATATATTTACCTGTTGGGGGGATATAACCCATAACACCAGTCAGACATCTTATATACGCGTATAAAGCTACCGTTTGAATGACTATACTTGAGGCTAGATCAGATGTATAGTTACATAGTTGAGGGGATATAGCCCATAACGCTAGACAAGTACCTGTTCAGATAGTAGTTCAGTTTCAACATAGTTCCAGCTTAAACTTCGGTTCAGTTCCATATCAGTTGCTAGTTCAGACTCTTGTTTAGCTTTCAGCTTATATTCAGATTTCCAGCTTACAATCATACTTTAGTATGCTTTACATATGCTTTCCACCCTACATAGTTTGTACATATCATACTCATGTCCCTTCGGTGGTGCTGTGTGTCATGTCGCGCAGGTACATATTGATTAGCGCTTGAGCCACATCAATAGGCCATCCACTGGCAGGACTCTTTCCTGTCTAGTACTTGTTCAGTTTAGCACTCCTAGAGGCCTATAGATATGCACCTGTGCAGTTACTATGTTTTTATATGTCAACTTGTGTTAGCCTTGTCAGCTTTCTAGATTTTACGGTTCTTATCAGCTATGCTTATGCTTAATTTAGTTGATCATTTTATATTAATGATTAGAAGATTATCAGCAGGTTTAGTAATAATTGGCACTTAGTGTTGGTTATCTGCTGCGACACTAGGCTGGGTGGTGAAAAACATGGTATTAGAGCAGTTTAGTCCTTGGGTATCTATAGGTCGTGTCCAAAAGAGTCTTGTTCAAGAGAATGTTGTGTGCCATACTTATGAACAGGAGGCTACGAGGCATTATATGATGGTTGTCCTTCCTTTTTCTCTAGATCGTGCGATAGACCTATGTTATAAGAATTCAGCCTTCTACTGAAACATTTTATATGTAGGGATGCCACCATCTAAGAGACTCACAGTTGCCCAAAAGGGAAAGGCCGTTTCTAGCCAAGGTAATAGTAGAGTACCCCCGAGTTAGATGAGCATGAGAAGTACAGACATGAGGTTCCATCCGGAGCTTCTTTGACTCTGTCAATTCAGGGAGAGGTTAAGGGTGCTCCAGCTACCGCACCTTCGGTTCCTCCGCATGACGACATGAGGGAGACCGTCTAATTGTTGACTTGAATTGTAGCTACTTTGACTAGATGACAGCATAGAGATACTCAAGGTGACGATACGGGTTCTAGGATCCGCGATTTCTTCAAATTAGAGCCTCCAACTTTCACAGGATCTAGTACAATAGAGGATCCCGAGGATTTTCTAGATAGAGTAGCTAGAGCCCTCAAAGTTATTCATGCAATAGATAGAGAGTCATTTGAATTGGCAGCATATAGATTACAGGATCTATCAGCAGGTTGGTATACCACTTGGGAGATGACTAGGGTAGCAAATGCTGCTCCAGCTACATGGCGGGAGTTCTTAGAGGTATTTATCCACCATTACATACCTATAGAGACACGTAGAGCACAATTGGATCAGTTCCTAACATTGAGATGAGGAGGTACGAGTGTTGCAGAATACAACCTTCACTTTAATTCTTTGGCAAGGTTTTCTCCTGAAGTTGTATCAGATTTGGAGAATAGGGTACACAAGTATATAGTGGGACTTGGTTCTCGCTTAGTAAATGAGTGTATGAGTATATCTATGCAGTCAGGTCATACCCAGGCATTCGCCTTAGCACTTGAGGAAAGGAAACAGAAGCAGAGGGCTGATAGATATAGAAGTTTAATCAAGAGAGGCAAATTTTCAAGTTCGTTTGGTGAGACATATGGTGCTAGTAGACAATGGAGTGTCAAGCATCCAGCAGCTCGACTCCTTCACGATTTTAGGGGCCAAGATCTGATCGACTCACAGTCTAGAGCTAGTCAGGCATCATAGGCTTTAGGATCCCACCATTCAGGTATTTCTAGAACTGCACCTACTCTCTGGTTCATCATCAGGACTGGGAGGCTTCACCAAACGTGGTTACAAGTACTTTATTTGTGAATTCTCATAATGTGCATGTGTTGATAGATCTTGGTTCTGCACTATCATATGTTACTCTCTTTGTTGCTTCTAAGTTTGGATAGAATCAGAAGCCATTAAACCTTTTGAGGTAGCCACCCCAGTTTGTGATTCTGTAGTAGCTAGGCGTATTTTTAGAGGTTGCACTGTTGTGATTGGCGACTGTAGTACTACAACTAACTTGATTGAGTTAGAAATGGTTGACTTTGATATTATTCTTGGTATGGATTGGTTGTCTTCTTGATGTGCTAATGTTGACTGTAGAGCGATGATGGTCTAGTTCAATTTCCTAGAAGGTTCAGCTATAGAATGGAAAAGTGTTTCTGCATCGCCATAAGGTAGATTTAGTTCGTACCTTAGGCGAGGAAGATGATCGCCAAGGGATGCTTATATCATATAGTTCATGTTCGAAACATAGAGAAGGGAACACCCACTCTTGAATCAGTTCCAGTAGTGAATGAGTTCCCTTACGTATTTCTAGAGGAGCTTCTAGGTCTTCCTCTAGAGCGCGAAATTGACTTTCTCTTCAATATAGTGCCGAGTAAGTAACCACTATCTACTCCTCCTTACAGGATGGGACCAACAGAATCAAAGGAACTTAAGGAGCAGTTGAAGGATCTGTTAGATAAGGGCTTCATTAGACCCAACACTTTTCCTTGGGGAGCACCAGTTTTATTTGTGAAAGAGAAAGATGGATCCCTAGATATGTGCATAGATTATAGACAGCTAAACAAGGTCACGATCAAGAACAAATATCCCCTTCCCAGAATTGATCACTTGTTCGACCAGCTTCAGGGTGCCAAGTGCTTCTCGAAGATAGACTTGAGATCAGGCTACCATCGGATTAGAGTCAGAGATTGTGACATACCTAAGACAATCTATGGTTTCCAGGTACCAAGAGGTCAGTTAAGAGAGTAAAGAAGATTTATAGACGACGTGATGTCTCCCTTGAGATTCCAAATAACATAAGGAAATCTATGGTGCTAGCAAGTTAAAGGAAGGTTGCTGTAGTATAAATAGATACATGTAGGTCACAAGCTAAAGTATGGTAGAGCGACAAGGTTTTTAGGTAGATAAGAGTAAAGATAAGAAAAAGGTGAGTGAGAAGGTGACAAGAATAGGTAAGGCCTCGGGATTAAGCCCATCAAGATAAGAGAGCTAATGGTTTATGTAAGTAATAGAAAGCTCAGTATAGCATGAATGAACTCGGAGTAGTTTATGACTAGGAGCATTTAGAAGAGTTGGAATGCTACCCTTGTTGTAGAATAAGAGTGTAATTATGATAAATGATAAGAGGATGACATATAGGCCTTCGATGGAGTAATGATTCAAAGAGAAGGGATTTCATGAATTTTACGGGATTAGAATATCACATAAGATGAATCACGTTGAGATGGTATGAAATATAATTATTGAAGTAAAGTATCGTTCCTAGGTGGATCAAGCAAATAACATCAAATGTTTCCCGATGAGATGTGAGCCTAGTGACAATGTATTATGTAAGAGGTTTCAAGTTATCAATGGTAGGTTATAGATCAACATTAAGGTGAATAAATAATAGATAGATAAAAGTTCCAACATATGAGATGAGATTAGGCTGTCATTCTTAAGATGAACAGAATGATGAATCATTAAAGGACTTAGATTTATACATATAGGATAAGTTGTGAGAGAGTAACTTGGAGTTGGGTAGTAGACCTCGGTAATAATAAACCGAAGTAAGTGTTATGGTATAATATGACCTATCTAGCTGCAGTAAAGCCATAAGGATAGATAATCGAGGCTATGAAACAAAATACAGTAATAGGTGCACGTACAAGGATAGAGTCGTAGAGGCTGCATGATAGAAGGTAGCAACAGTTATGAGATTAGAAGAATTCCTACCATAGGTCGTAGTGTGAGAAAAGGCCTAACGGGGGAATGACCCGGCCCTTGGATTTATTTATAAAACAGTTGCCTAGATGGAAAAGATAATATTAAAGTATTCATAAGAGCTGTAGGTTATGAGACCGATAAGTGCATCAGTCAACATTCAAGGATGAATGTTCTAAAGGAGGGAATGATGTTACATCCCATGTTTTTGTACATAAAAGTACGTCGTAAGTCAATTGATGTAAGCTCGAAAATGAGATCATCTTTGAAAGTACATAAAGTAAGTTAATTTTTTTATGTTGGAGGTTACAAATATTTAAGATCATGAACTGTGAGTACCAAGAGGGTTGGAAGGTTTAGAAGCTAAACGAATCGAATAAAATAAGTTTCGTCGAAAGTCGACAGGGTTGGAATGTTATAACCCATACTTTTGGGGTGAGAGTAGGGTGCTTAACATGATTTAGTAGTATTATAGTTGTATGTTAAGTTTTGAAGTCAAATTATTTGTGAAACAAAAGTCGACGAAAGTCGTCTCAAGTTACATTCATAAATTATGCTGAAATTTGGGTCTAATGTCACTGAGGCTTTTACCAATAGACTTTGTGTAGGGGTGATCTAACCACCAAATGTAATATCTATGAGTCTAGTTTCCAGATTATTAAATCGTTTGTCGCTGCGATATCAGAGTAGAGAGATATTCGTATTTTTGAGAGACTGCAAAAAACAGCTCCCTTTGGGACCCACAACGTCGGTTGTGAATTATATTGTTGTATAAAGTTGTGGACTTCATCTCCAAGACTTATTTTCGACTCAAATTAGAACTAAAACTATCTCTAGACCTCCCAAACGTATCCTTAGGTGTTTGAAGCAAGTCCATCATCCACAACTCAAAATCAAGAAGTGAACAAATAAACGTGATCTGTACGGCAAAGGTAAGACTTTTCCGTCCTCCTTTCTCCTTATAACTCGAGTTTTGGAAAGAGATTCGTGGCTAAGAAAGATTTTAACCTTTGTATTTTAGATATTCAATCATAATTAAGGGATTGGATCAATGGGAACAAGGTTTGGAAGCAAGAACACAAGAGGTTTGTAGGTTTTGTTTCGTTTTCGGCATGCTTTGGTTTAGCTATGTTCTAGCTTTTCTTCTTGATCTTTTAAGAGTTGTTCAAGGGAAATTTCAGCATGTATTGTATCCATTTATATTATTCAATTCCATATCTGAAGTATGGAAGAAACTAATTTAGGTTGTTACTTCAAAACACAACAAAAACAAAAAAGGCGAATCGCCCATTTGGCCTATGCCATCCGGACTTCCATTTGTTCCGTTCCTTTTATGTTTTTATGTATACCTAAATCCAATATGATCCCAATAGCTTATTTAAGATTATATAATCTTAATTATCATGTCTTGATGCTTAGATTATTCCTAAATCATATTTAGACTTTCATATCACAAGATAGCCACTATGAGCCGACATTATGTTCATAATTCCGTTTTGCCGACACTATTGTGGATAAATGGATCTCCTTTAGTTTGATGCTATTATCTTGGATGGTTATCCATTCCTGTGTATATTGTGGTGCTTTCTATTTTTTTGGGGATTCAATCGCGCTCAAATGCACACCTCAAAACAAGGTATGAGATGGGTCAATTGCAATTATTGTAACCCAACGAAGAGTCAGGATCGAATCCGCAGGGAGCTAGATTGGAGTTAGGAGTATATATTCTAATCCGTGAAATCAAATTATCTTGATTTGCACTTCCAACAATTAACACACTACTTAGTATTATCAACAAGGCGACAAGCTAAACATTCATGCACATATAGTTCTAATGTGACACTTGAGCATTAAGAGTTGACTTTACTCATCAAGGAAGATCGCTCTTTCATGTAGGTTATTGTGGATTCTAAACTCCTCCTCCTCTACTCTCCGTTTGCATAGCTCACTTAAGAATTTTAGCACTCAATTCAAAGATCTATGAAAGGTTCACTCATCTCTCTCAAGAGAATATCGCAAGTACGACTTCAAGTATCATAGGCTTGCCCCTCATGTAGATCGCCACTAATGCAAGCTTACTCGGCTTGAAATCAGGTAGGATTTCTTCTGGGATGTAACGAAGGCTTTTGGGTTAGTGCTGGATACAATATGGTTGAGTGGTTGCACCTTTTCTTAAGCACCTCCCACCGTTCACGACATCCCTTGCTTCTCGCAAGAACGGCTCCTCGGTGGAGGAGTAGAAGCGCTGGTCCCCTTCGGTCAACTTGCTTGTGCCTGCTGTTACCTACCGTAGGACCTCCGTCCCCGAATCTTTTTATTCTCGGCTCACACCTTGCCAGTTCTTTGAGGCATTTTCTTTTCCTTGGGGGACTAGAGAGACTTAACATCACTCTTTCTTGATCATTACTCATATTTCTCCATGTTTGGGCTCATTTCCTTTCTTTGAATCCCTTCTACTCTTCTACTTATTCATTTTTGTTGCAATTTTCCTCTTTTTTTTTTTGTTCTTTTTCTCATCATTTCGTTTTCTCTTTTTGTCAATTTCCTCGTCTCTCCCTCAAACTTACGTTTTTAGCAATTTGTTTCACATGAGTGTTAAGGAAAGCTCGGGTGCCAAGAGATGGTCACAATAGAACGGGTAAAGGCTTGTAACATGATTTTCAAATGAGAAAGGGTAAAGGCTCGAAGAGGTTGACTAGGGATGACATCATTGGTAGGCAATAGAGAACTCAAACGGGCCAAGGAAAGCCTACAATCACTTCTCAAGCCAAGCAAAACTTAGGATTTTGCCTTGAAACATATTCGAGGCAAGTTCTAGACATTTCACATGGGTACTTGGACTAACAAAAAAGTATCTCACCCCTCACGCAACTGGATTGTTAAAGAGGAAAGAGTCGAGGGCCCATATCGACCACATTCAAGATTGAAAATCACTATGGTTTGATTAAACTACTCGATGATTGCCTAAGTCAACAAAAGAGTTACAAAGTCACTAACTAGTGCTATTTCTTTCAAAAACCTTGTTTCTAACCATACGGACGTAGTTAAGTGTGTTGGTACCAAGTGAAGCATGTTTGACTCTTCGAGCATGACTTAATTAGGTCTTTTTATTCATTATTACCTAAACACAGAAACAGACTCAGTCCCTTAAGAAGGTTATCACGCCATTCATCGTTGGGAAGAGTCACCCAGTTTTCACAAAAACTACCTTTGGAAGAACCGTGGCATTAAGAAAACCAAAGGCTTATTATCTACTACAATAAAATTAAAAAGAAGCTACAAAATCAAGAAGAAGCTACTAATTCAAAAAGAAGCAACTCACTTAAACACTAACTAATAAGAAAACAAACATAAATAAGCTACAAAGCAAAAACTATTGAAAGCTTAACGAATATACACAATGGGGGATAAGGAGAAGATATATGCATAATGAGAGAAAGAAGAGAGAATATATACATAATAAGGAAAGAGAAGAAAAATAGTGTCAGTTATTACAAACTAATTGTCTCAAAAACATAAAATAAGATCAAATAAACTCCACCCCCCCCCCCCCCC
>MCJB01039741.1:0-10919 GCA_002018475.1 Nicotiana obtusifolia | reverse complement strand
CCCCCCCCCCCCCCCCGAATAAAAATAAGCATTATCCTCAATGCTTAACAAAATAAGAGTAAAGGAAGGGAAAGAGTGAAGAAGAATCCCTATGGCTCCTTGGACATCTCTGTGTCCCCAGCAATGTCACCACCCTCAGTCTCTTCCAATTGGATCTCATCATCCTCAACTCTGGGAGTGCTTGGGTTGGTGAATATCTGACGCACTGCCTCGGCAGCAGAGTCTGGCTCCTCAGGCTGGCCAGCTGGTGCCACCAGTGCTGATGGTGGTGTAGGATCTGGGCCTGGGTGGTGTGGGTCAATCAGCATGTCAAATAGAATATCTCCCGCTGCAGCAAGCTTGGTAACCTGTCTCTGGAGCTTGTCCACTGACTTTTTGGAGGCTTGGGACTTTCTCATATTCTTTACTTTGTTGCCCAGCTCTTCAATCACTGATCTATGCTGCACCAATGTAGCCATGATTGTTTTATGGTTCTCCAGGAGCTTCTTTAGAGTTTCTTCCACTGATGGGGGCATCTGAGGTGCCTGAATAGAAGACTGCACTGCAACACTACTGGATAAGTTAGACAACTTTGAAGTGGCTGTCTGCATCCAGTTGTTGAGGCTCGCCAATGTTTGGGAGACTTGTAGCGCAGAAAGTGGAGCAGTAGGCATGGGCACCGGCTTCAAAGCCGAGGTGGAACCTATGGCAGGAACTGCTATGGGAACTGAGGATGGTGGTGGAGGCATGGCTGCAGCAGTAGATGAAGGCTCGGCTGAAGTGGATGGAATATCAACCGCCTCTGCAACTACCACCAATGGCTCATCAGACTGGCCTGTGGTGGCAGACGGATGACCCTTTTTCTTAGGGTTGTGTGCATCCATCAATGAGTACCATGAGAAGGGCTTCTTCGGCCGCACCTTTGTGTCAAAACCCTCAGCTCTATCCTCACATCCGTGAGATATTCTATAATGGCGTGTGATACCGGTAGGATGTGTTAGCTTGCTGAGAGACCACAGAGATGTTGGCCGACATCACGGCATCCACGTTGATAGGGTATGATGGAAGCAACTAGAACAGCTCGAGGAATCAGAAGATATGTCTCGTTCTGGCCCAGGTCTAGTCTGCTGCATACAAAGGTTTGCTACCCCTTTGCCTCAAAGCTCAGCGTACTCCTATGAATAGAAACCCCTTCTGTGATTCATGGTGGTGGTGGCCCAGGAGCTGTTAGAATCTCTGCTAGCCAAGGACTAGCTGCATCCCCAAGTGCACGTTTCTCTAAGTACTCCGTGGGCTCGACATCATCAAACCCCAAGTAGGTGTTCAATGTGTGCTGATCAAATCGCACTTTGAGTTTCCTCACCTTAGTCACCTTTGTCCCTTACTTGATATGCGCCACATTGGCATAGAATTCCCGGAAAAGATACTTCTTTTCATCCACCACGCTCTGGGTAAACCACATCCACCCTTTACGTTCCCGAAACTGCCTCAAAACTGCAGGGTTATACTTTTCTAAATCTTTCAACTGAAATTGTCACTCATGAGTGAGCGACCTCACTGGCCACCAATCAAGGAAGCTGGAGAAAGCAGCCAAACTAACAAACCGATCCTCCCACACCTCTTTCTTCTTCGACCGCTCAAGGCCGACAACTGTAGCATCTCCCCATCTGCCATCATCGGGGATGTCCTGAACTGATGTCTCTGGTGCCTAGGGGACACATGTAGTAGAAGGCGCAGAAGCCCGATTAACACTCTCCGAACCTGCGGAATTGCTGTGTGATATGGATGACTCGTCCTTGAGCTAATACCTCTCTGGCGGCCTTGGCTGGATAGCCGGCTGCTCATGTATAGAGACTGAGTTTTCCTCTGATGTTTTCCTAGATGGGGCATAAGAACTGGTCTCGGAAAGGTCTACACCTCTCCCTCTACCGGCTGCTGTTTCTTTCTGACTTCAAGCTGTTGGGCACTAGATCGAACCATTTTATGTACCAAGCAAAGGCGATTGTTAGATGCAATTCAAGTTCAGACATACAATGAGTGTAAGGATACACCAGATACAGTGAGGAACACAGTTGAAACATGTTTGCAGGATAAGGGTTTGCGGTCTACAGATTTTTCATTGTCGCCGCAAAATGGGACTTGCGGACCGTACAATATTCTTTTGCAGCCGCAATATTGGATTGCGATTCGCACATTTCTCATTGAGGCCGCAACTCAGATACCACCAATATGCCAACTCTCTGATACTAGAGAATTGGCTCTTTTGCGGCCGCAACCTATTTTCTGCGGTCCGCACAAATTATTTTGCGGCCGCACATGTGAGTCACCAATTTGACAACTCTCTGATCACATGAACTAGGTTGTTCTGCGGTCGCAATGGGATTTCTGCAGTCCGCAGAACCTTCCTTACTAAAGTACCCTAGACTCAACTTCTGCGGACCGCACAATTTCTTGTGCGGTCGCAAATTTCAAACAATGACGAACATGCAGTGCGTGTGCCTAAGGCTTGCGATTTTTGCATAATTTTTTTACATGAAAACAACATATAAGCATGAAAATCTATTGACCCATTCCTCCTAGAGCATTTTCCAGGCTACCCACTACAAATTGATCCCACATGGTTGTTCAATTAGACTTAACAGACAGATGGTCTAAGTTTTTACTAAAAATCTAAAAATTAAAAGAAATTAACAATATTATGAAGCATACCAGATATGAATGAGTGCAAAAGATGAGTGACCAATAGTTGCTAGGCGTGTAGGAAGACAATTTAAGATGAAAATTTGAATTTGTGCAAGGGGTAAGCTCAGAGAGGTAAAAGGGGAACAATGCCTTAGCCTCTCTATTTATACTATTCGATGTTTGCTAAGGGAAGGGGAATTGAGTTCGGACGAAAAATTCCAATTGCGGTCCGCACTCTGTTACTTGGGGGCTCTGTTGCCCTTTCGTTTTGCAATCCGCAAAATTGTGTATGCGGCCGCAGATTTTGTTACAGACAGCAGAATTTGTGGTGCGACCGCAGAATGGCCATTTTTTTGATGGACCAAATTCAGAGAGTTGTCATTTTCCACCTTCAATTTGTGCGGTCCACAATGTAATTGTGCGGCTGTAGAGCACCTTTTGCTGCAACAACCATAATTGTGCTGTCCGCACGATACAATTGCCGTCAGAAGTTCTTTCCACAGTTAACCAAATTTTTAGGCACAATTCCTGTAGAGCACACTCATCCTTACAAAACACTTCAAATCCAGTTAGCACAAAAATAACACCTAACTACAAAAGAAGAAAAGAAAAGAAAAAGAAACATGGGTTGCCTCCCAAGAAGCGCCTGATTTAACATCGCAGCACGACACAAATTACCATCATTTGAAATGAATCACAGCCACAACGTGGCCATCATCAACTTTTCCCAAATAGTGCTTCACCCGGTGACCATTGACTCGAAATACCTCATTGTTTTTGTTCTTCAAGTCCCATACACCAAAAGGTGTCACACCCACAATTTCAAAGGGACCACTTCATTTAGACTTTAGCTGTCGGGGAAATATCCTCAATCGTGAGTTGAACAACATTACAAGATCACCCACCTTGAACTCTTTGTTCCAAATGTATTTGTCATGAAGATATTTTATCTTTTCTTTGTACAAGGACGAACTTGTATAAGCATGGTACTGGAACTCATCCAATTCATTCAACTGTGCAACCCTCAAGTTAGCGGCTACATCCCAATCAAGTTTCAACTTCTTTAGAGCGCACATGGCTTTGTGCTCAAGTTCCACTTGAAGATGACAAGCTTTGCCGAACACCAACCGTTATGGAGACATTCTGATAGGAGTTTTGAAAGCCGTCTGATAAGTCCATAATGCATCATCAAACTTATTTTACCAATCCGTCCGGTTGGCATTCACTATTTTTGACAAGATACTCTTTATCTCTCGGTTGGAGACTTTCACTAGACCGCTAGCTTGTGGATGATATGGAGTCGTAACTTTACGAGTAACACCATACTTGCTAAATAAAGTGTCAAAAGTCTTGTTGCAAAAATGCGACCTCCCATCGCTTATGATAGCCCACGGAGTACCAAACCTTGTGAAAATATTCGTCTTCAAGAACGCCACAACACTCCTCGCTTCGTTGTTGGGTAGAGCAATGGCCTCAACCCATTTAGACACATAATCAACCACGACCAATATGTAGATTTTTCCACAAGAACTCTAGGACCCATGAAGTCAATACCCCACACATCAAAGATATCAATCTCCATATGGTAGTGAGAGGCATTTCATTATTCTTCGAGATTTCACCGGCCCGTTGACATTCATCACATCTTTTCACTAAATCACTTGCATCCTTGTAAATAGTGGGCCAATAGAAACCGCAACTTAGCACTTTGGTCGCCGTTCTTGCTCCACCATGGTGACCACCATATGGCAAAGAATGACTATCACTTTGCTTTTCTTCCGGTACACATCTTCTGGTCACCCCGTTCGTACAAATCTGGAAAAGGTATGGCTCATCCCAATAATAATCTTGACAATCCCGTTTGAGCTTCTTCCTTTGGTTTGAAGAGAACTCATCCGGGGATAATTCCACACACAAGGAAGTTTGCTAGATCTGTGAACCATGCCACCTCCTTCATTGAAATAGCCAAGAGTTGCTCATCGGGGAAGGAGTCATTGATTTCAAGGCCATCATGTGGCGTCCCCTCCTCCTCCAAACAAGACAAGTGGTCCGCCACTTGATTTTTACTCCCTTTTCTATCTTGGATGTCAATATCGAAATCTTGCAACAAAAGCACCCATCTCATTAACCGAGCTTTGGAATCTTTCTTGCTCATAAGATCGCGACTGCCGCATGATCCGTGTGGACAATAACTTTTGCACCCATCAAGTACGGGGGGAACTTCTCAATTGCAAACAGAATGGAAAGGAGCTCTTTCTCCGTAATGGTGTAGTTGACTTGGGCACCATTCATGGTCTTACTATCATAGTAGACCGGATGCAAAATCTTATTGATGCGTTTCCCCAAAACAGTTCCAACCGCTACGTCACTAGCATCGCACATGAGCTCAAACGGATACTCTAATGAGGAGCGGTGATAATGGGAGTGATTATCAACTTGAACTTTAACAATTCAAAGGCTTTCATGCAATTATCATTGAAGTGAAACTTAGCATCTTTCTCTAAAAGCTTGCACAACGGGTTCAGCACTTTAGAGAGATCCTTGATGAAGCGCCGATAAAACCCCGTGTGGCCTAAGAAACTCCGCACGCCTTTCACCGAAGTTGGAGGTGGAAGTTTAGAAATCACCTCAATCTTTGCCTTGTCGACTTTAATGCCATTCTTTGAGATCTTGTGAACAAGGATAATGCCTTCCTCGACCATAAAATGACAGTTCTCCCAATTTAGCACCAAATTCGTTTCTTCATATCTTGCCAACACTTTATCTAGATTTGCCAAAAAATCATCAAAAGAATCCCCAACCACCGAGAAGTCATCCATGAAAACTTCAAGGTAATCCTCCACCATGTCCGTGAAGATAACCATCATACACCTTTGAAAAGTCTCCGGTGCATTACACAAACCAAATGGCATCCGCTTGAAGGCGAAAGTACCATAGAAAACATATAAGGTTGTTTTCTCTTGATCCTCCAGAGCAATAAGGATTTGGTTGTAGCCCGAATATCCATCTAGAGAGCAATAGAAAGCATGGCCGGCCAACCTACCAAGCATTTGGTCAAGGAAGGGAAGTGGAAAATGATCCTTCCTTGTGACTTTGTTGAGCTTCTGATAGTCCATACACACTCTACTCGATCACCGATCTTGTGGGAATCAACTCATTCTTGTCCTTGGTGACCACCGTCATGCTCCCCTTCTTTGGGACACATTGCACCGAAGAATTCCACGAACTATTAGAAATGGGGTATACAACCCCGGCATCCAACCACTTGATAATCTCCTTTTTGACCACTTTTTGATCTTGTGCATGCAAAATTCGGGGCTTATTCCCCAAATATCCACCAATTTCCATCCAATTGCCTTCTTCATCTTATGTAGCACCGCCAATGTAGAGTCAAACTATACGCTAGTCAAACAAGAGGAAAGAATAACCAGTAAAGTAGAACAAGGGCCAAAAAATTCATACTGAAGATACGGAGGCAATGGCTTCAACTCCAAGGTCGGAGGCTCTTCAATTGAAGGCTTTGTAGGAGGAGTTTTCCTATTTTCAAGATCCAAGGAGAGTTTCTGGGGTGCATAGTTGTACGACCCCATTCCTTGCAAAGAGTTCACACATTCCATGAAGACATTAATCTTGTCATCATCAAAGTTGAGCAAAATGGCCTCCAACATATCACAACCATTGATCGTGGCACTTGTGTCATTAACAATCACATCGGTCACCAAGTCCACAAAAGAAGACACTTCATTGCTATTTGGTTGCAGCATAGATTTGCATACGTGGAATACCACCTTTTCATCACCCACCCGGAAGGTGAGTTCTCCGGCTTCCACATCAACAAGAGCCTTCCTCGTAGCAAGGAAAGGTTTTCCAAGAATAATCGACACCTCATAATCCACTTCACAATCAAGAATGACAAAATTCGTCGGAAGAATGAATTTATCAACATGAACCAATACTTCTTCAATCACTCCCAATGGTCTCTTCATGGTACGACCGACCATTTTTAATCTCATAGATGTGGGTATTGGTTGCCCAATTCCCAAGGTCTTGAAAATCGAATAGGGCATCAAATTGATACTTGCCCCATGGTCACAAAGAGCTTTAGCAAACTCGGCACTTTCAATGGTACAAGGAATTGTGAAAGCACGGGGATCTTCCAATTTAGGAGCCATTGAATGCACAATAGCACTCACTTGATGAGTGACTTTTATAGTTTCAAAATTCATCGACTGCTTCTTTGTGACAAAATCCTTCATAAACTTTGCATAACCGGGCATTTGTTAAAGCTTCAACTAATGGTACATTGATCGAGAGACTCTTCATTATGTCAATGAACTTTTTGAATTGATTCTCGCCATTTTGCTTGGCGAACCTTTGAGGATATGGAGGTAGAGGCTTAGGCAATGGTGCCTTAGCCTTTTGCACTACCGGCTCCGTTATGACAATAATGTGTTCCCTAGACGGGTTCACCTCCTCTTGAGTCTCTTCCACATTGTTATCAATATCAATCCGCACTTCATTATTTGCTTGCGCCACATTGTTTGAGATATCTTCTTCTTGTACCACTTTCTCATCATCCACAAGTTGTCTTTGACTTGAGGTGGATGCATTCCCACCTCTTCCACTCCTTGTAGTAATGGCCATGGCATGCCCCGTGTTGTTCCTACCCTTTGGGTTTTCCACCGTATCACTTGGTAGTTCCCCCGTGGGGAGTGAATTTAGAACTTGAGAGATTTGCCCATTTGCACTTCTAAGTTGCGGATCGATGTGTTGTGTGAGGAAAGTTGGGCATCGGAATCGACATTCTTCACCATCATTTTCTTGAACATGCTCATAATACACCCCATTTCATTATTGGAAAAACTAGGACCATGGGAAGGATAAGGAAGTGGGTTGCTCGGTTGTTGATACATCGCGGGTCTTTGAGAACCTGACCGCCGATTTCCTTGATTGTTACCTCCCCAATTTCCTTGATTATTGTTTTTATGCCAATTCCCTTGATTGTTTCCCACACTCCAATTTCCTTGGTTGTTGTTGTTACTCTAATTTTCTTGATTGTTTCCACCACTCCAATTACCTTAATTGTTAGAATTCCAATTGCCTTGATTGTTTTGAGGTCGCCATTGTTGTTGGCTCGGGCCTTCGAAGTTGTTTCTTTGCCCTTGAAAGTTGTTCACATATTGTACCTCCTCTTCTTGGTCATCTAATAATCATCTTGATCAAGCCCACTATCTTCTTGCACAAAATTTTCCACTCGTTGTTGCACTTGTGGACCCTTGGTTTTCCGTTTGTTCACCATCATGTTTACTCTCTCCATGGCATTGACTTGCCTAGGATATTGCACTTGTTGAAGTTGAGCCTTTGCTAGTTGATTCATGGTGGTAGTCAATTCGGCTATGGCTTGCCCATAGTCATGCAACTCTTTGTGGAGGTGAATCATGTTGGGATCACCTTGTGGAATATTAGCCCGAGATTGCCATGACGATGATGTGTTCGCCATTTCATCTAAGATCTCACATGCCTCCGCATAAGGCGTAGTCATGAAGTTCCCACCGGCAAGTTGATTCACTACACATTGGTTGGTTGTGTTGATCCAACGATAGATTATTTGTTGAATCATGTCCTCCGTCATATTGTTGTTGGGACGTACTTTAACCATTGTTCTATATCGCTCCCATATCTCGTGTAGTGGTTCATTGAGCTCTTTCTTGAATGCTAGAATCTCATCCCTAAGTGTAGCCATGTGCCCCGGAGAAAAGTACTGAGATATAAACTTTTCCACCAATTCATCCCAAGTGTGAGTGGAATGGTTCGGCAAACGTTCAAACCAATCTAAAGCTTTCCCCCGTAGAGAGAAGGGAAAAAGCCTTAGCCTCAAAGCATCTTTGGTGACATTTGTTTGTTTACTCCCCCAACACATGTCCACAAACCCCTTCAAATGTTTGTATGCATTTTAACTTGGAGTACCGGTGAAGAAGCCTCGTTGCTCTAGAAAAGTGAGCATCACATTGGTTATTTGAAAGTTGCCCGCCCTAATATGGGGAGGGACTATTGCACTTGCATATCCTTCATTAGGAAACACTCGGTGTGGAGCGCTCGTGGTGGAGGTGGGGGTGGAACGGGCACATTGTCCTGAGGCACTCGGCCTCTTTGGCTTGAGGTTCAAGAGGAACCTCATCCACTTGATCATCCTCAATGTCCACATCCCCCAAAGCAATATTTTTGAGCTCATTGTTTGCTATGGTTGCACCTACAATTTCTCAAACACGTTAGTAGCACGGAAGGAAAATAAGATATTCCAAAAACACACCAAAATTTATAGCTAACACAGTTTTTAACTCCCCGGCAACGACGATAAAAATTGAATCGGCTCAAGTGCACACCTCGAAACAATGTATGAAACGGTCGATTGCAATTATAGTAACCCAACGACGAGTCGGGATCGAATCCACAGGGAGCTAGATGGGAGTTAGGAGTATATATTCTAATGTGTGGAATTGAATTATCTTGATTTGCACTTCCACAAGAAAGGGTTTTGTTTCTCTTTCTATTGTTTTAAACTAAAGATTGCAAAATAGAGAAATAAGACTAAGATAATTGTTTTTGATGTTTTTCAAATAGGTAAAAGCCCGGGGATGTGACCATTACCTAGGTGTTTTCCTAATGGGATAAAAACCTTAATGCTTATTTTGTTGTTCGGGATGTGTTATAGCTATCAACTCTCAATTACCCACTCAATACCTCTCGGTCAGAGAATGGTTTTGCCCAATTTGGCTTTCTCAAGACCAAACGGGTATCACAAAATACAATTGATAAAAGCTCAAGTCAGGTTATTACTATCTCTAGGTTGAACCCTTTAATTGGGTTAATCAATCTATTGATTGACCCAATTTCCTTGTTTGCCAAGTTTTCCTAGACTAAGTCTCTCTTTCTCAAGCAGAGACTAAGTCAAATAGGCATGAACTAATATTTGCAACCAGTAATTCCACAAATTAAAGCATGAACAGGCTAAATAATAAATACCCAATCATAAACAAGCACTAATTTAATTACCCATAGGGTGAACACACTAGGGTTGGGTTACAACCCTAGTAAACATCTAGCTAGTCATGCTTGAAATTGAAGCAAGAGAAGAAGAAGTACTAATTAACTCATAATGTAAAGTTAAAATGATAAAATTTATAGTAAAATATACCAAAATATTGAAAACTTCCAAAAGAGGCAAAGAAAAACGGCTACAGAACTTGTCGATGTCAAAACTTGACCTAATTTTGTGAAACTCGTCTATCTATACAAGGCTGGAAATTTTGGACAAAAATGCCCTTCGGGAGGTTCTGCGGCCCCACAATTCCATGTGCGGTACGTAGAATTCTTCATCTGACAGGAGCTGGTATTCTGCGGCAGCACAATTCTAAACTGCAGCGGTGAGACAATATTTCTGCGGTCTGTAGATTTAGAATTGCAGCCGCAAGACAATCTTCTACGGCCGCACAATTCTTATGCGGACCATAGTTCAATGATGCTCTGGACTTGGCTGTTTTGTCATCTCTCTGATCTTGGTCTTGAGCCCTTCTTTTGCGGCCGCACAATCCTATACGGTCAGCAATTTGCACGAAAGTCTGCTGGGTTTTCCTTCTCTGGTTGCGGCCGCAGATGGAATTTTGCAGACCGCTATCTTTTCTGCAGCCGTATAATTCCTTTTGCATACTGCACTTTGTATGCTTTTGTGCCCTTTTGTTTCCTTGTGCTCGGACTACTCCTCTTTGAGCCAGATTTTATCTCGGGAGTCCAACTTCTAACATTCCTGTAATTTTGCACATTTTATTAGTTTCGGTAATGCAATTCAATGCTTTTTAGACTAGAAAAAAGCTAAAGGCGCCGATAAGTAGTCAAAATCCCCACTTATCAGGGATCATCCAATTTTAGGGAAAGCACTGCCGAAATTTTTGAAAATTCAAAGAGTTGGACAAATTTTTACTTCCTTGGTTCTAAAATGATTCTTGAGGGATCCGAATGAGTTAATTAGCCTTAGTATCTCATGTACATACTCAATTTCTCCCTAAAATAGGGATAGGATCCTCTGTCAAACTTATAGACGACGAGCGTCAGATTACGTTTGTGATTTTGTTTATGCTTTCCTTCATGATCTCTTGAATCCACATGATGCTGATACATGTGTTATGCTTCGTACATGCTTACATTTATTATGATGGGGGGATATAGCCCATAATGCCAGCGAGGCCTATTGATTATATGGT
>MCJB01039730.1:145178-189114 GCA_002018475.1 Nicotiana obtusifolia | reverse complement strand
ATATAGTGTATTATATAATACACTATACAATACACTTAGTATATATATACTATACTATACTATGCACTAAGTATTAGTGCATTAGCTAAAATTATATCGAATATAGCTTTTATATATATATATATATATATATATATATATATATATATATACACACATACATACATATATATATTAAGTATTTTGTATAGTGTATTATATAGTATAGTGTATTATATATCAAGGTATATTCGATATATACCTTGATATATATTAAAGTTATATTCGATATATATATAGTATAATATAGTATAGTATATATATACTAAGTGTGTTGCATATACTAAGTGTATTGTATAGTGTATTATATAATACACTATATATATATATATATATATATATAGCGTATTATATATCAAGTTATATATATATATTATACCATAACGGTGGTTCATCGTTACAAGTGTATCAATACCTAAAAGAACCCGTCCTTGTGTTCCGAGCGCTTCATGTTCTTTTATATATATATATATATGGATACGCACGCATGCTCCGTAGTACTACTTAACTGCATATTCATCCCTTGTATTACAAAAGCGTTAACGGCTTACATTTATATTATTTAGACAGTAAATACAAAAGTGAGTTTAATTTTGACAAAATATTGACATGAAAGCGACCAACTTTGGTCGCAAATATATACTTTAACATTAGCGACCAACGTTGGTCGCAAAAGGCAAATCTGATTTATTTATATTTTTCAGATAAGCGACCAACGTTGGTTGCTTATCTCGCCCAAAAGTTACCCCTTATTAAGCGACCAACATTGGTCGCTAATTTTAAATGTGGGTCCACTTATGTGACCAACGTTGGTCGCTAATCTTGAAATTTCTTTGACCAAACAGGTCTGACCAGTCCGGTCAACAATTTGACGAACATTGCGACCAACTAGCGACCAACTTTGGTCGCTAATGTATTTAAGATTGTTATTTTATTATTTTCACCAGTTTTGCAACCAAAGTCGGTCGCTTTTTTGGACAGACCAACGTTGGTCGCTAATTTTTGGTCGCTTTTTTGCTGTTTTCTAGTAGTGTATGTTTTCAAAGAGAGAAAGATGCGCGTGCTGGTAATCTTAAAAGCAATCAGTTTGGTATTTGGCTAAAAGCAGAGAACCATTTTGTTGAGAATGGAAACCAAAGGAATCAAAGGCAAACAGATGGGACGTATAATGTCGGAACAACATCGCGTCGCAACAGAGGAACTGAAAAAGGACTTCTTGCAGATTTAAATGCTCAACAATTCAAAGAAGGTACTGGATCAACAGAAAATCAACCCGAAAGTGGTAAGATTGATCTCCAGCAGAAATTGCAGCAAACATTAGGAGAGGAAAGAGATGGTTTAAATGGTGACAAGACTAACGGAGAAGGAGGGACAACGGAGGACATAGAGGTATCAAGTTACGGGAAAAGAATGCATGGTATAACTGAGGAGGTTATTGAAATAGGACGTAGAGAAGCCATACGGTTAGCATTAATAGCAGAAGCTGTGGGATCAAAGCCATGGATTACACATGAGGACCTTACTGATGCAAATGGGAAGAATCAGATTCTTGTAAAGCAGAAGAATGAGATGCAAACAGGAAAAGATAACAGTTATGCACATAGGCAGTCTTGTTCAACTAAGATAAGTATTCCTACTTCTAATGTCCATACTTAAATATCTACTTATGATGAGAATAAAGGTAAAATAATGAATTCAAGTAAGGAGTCTGGCAAATATGAAAACATTTGTTGCATTAGTACTGGACACATGAAGAAAAAACAATGGAAGAAAATGGCAAGAGAGAAAAGAAGTATGAATGTTATTAACAAAGGAAAAGGAAATTTGCAGATAAATGAAGCAAATTTAATTGATGTAGTTGTAGATGCAAGAGAAAAGAAAAAAGAAACTAATGAAGCAGATGACAAAAGTATTGCTAGAAAGCAGAAAAATATGGCAGAGCGGGAGGCCAGCCCTGAATGGCTTCCCTCGTCTCAATGAGAGCTATGGTGTGGAATTGTCGAGGCTTGGGGGTCCTTGACAGATCCCTTTTCAAAGGAGTCGTTATGTCTCCACTCTCCAAATTTGGTGTTCTTAAGTGAAACAAAAAATAAGGAAAACCTGATTAGAAAATTTCAAAGACAACTCAATATGTATAATGCAACCATTGTGGAACCATTGGACTATCCGGGGGCCTATCTTTATTTTGGAATGACGATATGCAGGTATGTCAAACATACACTTCATCCTTTTATATTGAAATCCTTGTAAAAGATAGTTTATCTAATTGTGATTATTGGTATATTTTTGTGTACCTAAGTACTGATAGAGGTCACCGTAGAACACAAATGCAAGAATTAATAGATCGATCTATAAATTGGGGTTCTCTATGGGTTTTAGTTGGTGATTTTAATGATATTATTGATAACTCTGAAAAAGAAGGTGGGAGAATTAGAGATAACTGGACATTTAAATATTTTAAGAATTTTATTTGGAACATAGATGCAGTTGAGTTAGGTTTTAAAGGGAAACCTTGGACTTTGTGGTGTTATAGAGAAAATGAGGGTGTGGTCCAGGAAAGATTAGATAGAGCTTTAGTTTCTCCTAATTGGAAAACTAAGTTTGAAAATGCTAATGTAATTCATATTAATAATGAAGCTTCAGATCACTCTGCTCTAATTCTTTCTACTGATGCTAATATGATTAAGAAGAAAAAAATATTTTTATTTTGTTAAGAGATTGATAGATCGTGAATAGGTGCATAATATCATCAATAAGTTTGGTCTAATGATGCTAATATATTTTTACAAAGAAAAGTCAAATTTAAGATTTAACAATGTCGTAAGTCCTTGGTTGGATGGTTAAAAGGGAGTAACGGTAATTCTAAAAAAGAATTAATAGAATTAAAAAGAGAATAGAAGATCTTAGAAGCAATCCTAGTAGCTTTGACATAAACAAATTAAAGTTGCTAAAAATAGAGTTATCACAAGCTTATAGAGATGAAGAAATTTATTGGAAACAAAAATCTAGAGTTTTATGTCTACACGAGGGAGATAAAAGTTCTTCTTATTTTCACATGTCTACACTACAAAGGAGAAGAAGGAATATTATTAATGGTCTCCAAACATCTGATGGAAAATGGGTGTTAGAACAAGCAGATCTATTGCAAGAGATAAAGAATTTTTATGATAAACTTTTTACTTCATCCAATCCTACTAATTTTGATGATATTTTGAACCATGTCCCTACTACTATTAATGACTCTTCAAACCAAGATCTTACTAAGGATGTAAATGACGATGAAATTAAGAAAGCTGTATTTGCTATGCACCCTTTAAAAGCCCCAGGTGTTGATGGGATGACACATTTATTTTTTCAAAGATATTGGAATATTTAGAGAAAGGATATTTGTGACGCAGGTAGAAGCTTTTTTAATTCAGGATATATCCTTCCTGATTGGAATGAAACTCTCATAACTTTGATTCCAAAAGTAAAAAATCCAACTGGAATATCTCAATTTAGGCCTATTAGCCTATGTATTACTTTTTATAAGATTATTATTAAAATTCTTGCTGCCAGAATTAAAAGCATTTTGTCTAACATTATATTTTCAAATCAAGTTGCATTTGCCGGTCATAGGCAAATTACAGATAATGTTATTCTGGCTCATGAATTTATGCATTTGCCAAAAAATAGAAGAAGGGGCAGACAGAAATGTATGGCTATAAAATTGGATATGTAAAAGCATATGATAGAGTTGAATGGGTTTATATTCAAAAGATACTTTTAAGTATGGGTTTCCATGATAGGTTTGTGAATTAGATAATGCAAAGCGTCTCTACTCCTATCTATAGATTTAATCTAAATGAAAAAATTGTAGGATTGCTAAGCCAACTAGGGGCTCCGCCAAGGGTATCCACTTCACCTTATTTATTTTTAATTTATGTAGAAGGCTTTTCTACTCTATTGAATATTGCTGAGGATCAAGTGAAATTCAAGAATTACAACTGAATAGAAATGGACCTACTATTACTCACTTGTTTTTTGCCGATGACTCTTATATTTTTTCTACAACTAATGCTAGGAATGCGAGCAATGTGTCTGCTATATTAAGGAAATATGAGCAAAGCTCTGGACAAGTGATAAATTGATAAATCGGCTATTCATTTTAGTAGGAATATACATAAGGATGAAAAAACTGAAATTTGTTCTCTATTAGGACCAATTCAGACAAATGAGACGGGAATGTACTTAGGACTACATGCGCTTGTTGGCCGCTCAAAGAAGAAGATGCTAGAAAGGCTAAAATCAAGGGATGGAAGGGTAGTTTTTTAAGTAGTGCAGGTAAAGAGGTTTTGCTTAAGCATATTCTCTCGGTAATCCCTACATATGCTTTATCTTGCTTCTAAATTTCGGATGATCTACGTAAGGAAATCACATCTCTTTTTGCTAAATTTTGGTTGGGGGAAACAGAGAAAAAAAAAAGATACATTATGAAAAAATGGGAAAAGTTACGTGATCCTAAATCTAGAGGAGGATTAGGATTTCTTAATGTGTCATCATCACCTTCTGGGTTTTGGATTTGGCGGAGTATTTTATGGGGTCGTGATTTTCTAATTAAGGGTTTGAGGTGGAGAGTTTCACAAGGAAGGAATATTAATGTATGGAATGATCCATGGATTTCGAATAATAATGATTTTATTCCTAAAACTTTTCGTGCGAACAAAAATATTAATTTAAAAGTTTCAGAGTTAATTGATGAAGAAGACCACACATGAAAAATACAATATCTTTTCGCTAATTTTGAGCCCAATGATGTGTATACAATATTATCTAGTCTTATTTCCACCACAGGAACAATAGATAAATTAATATGGCATTATACAAAATTCAAAAATTATGAAGTTAAATCAGGATACCATTTAGCTAAGCAAATATTTAGTAAGAACTCTAATAATAGATTAGATGCTCAATCTAATTGTCATTCCTTTCCTAAATTGTTATGGGATCCTCGACGGAGATTAGGAGTTAAAAATAAGCTTAAGCATTAATTCCTTATCAGTAAACAGTAATCTTGCAAAGAGAATATTAAGTATGGAGAAAACATGTAAGATATGTGGTACTGAAAGCGAGGATGTTGAGCATATGATGTTTAGATGTCACAGCTCTCAACTATTATGGAACTAAGTCCTATAAATTGGCCTGACTTGAAAAAAATTAATGATTTTTCAGTTTGATGGTATACTTTGATTTCTAATACTAGACAATATTCTGAGTCAATAGAGTTATTAAATTTTAGTGTTAATATTATGTAGCAAATATGAAACGCTAAGAATGCATGATACTTTAATCATGAGAGGTTTGAACCGGTTGACATTATTTCTAAGTCACTATTTAATTATCATGAATACAAGGATATTTTAGCTACTTGCTCATCTACTTCTCCTCAAAATGGGATTTGCTTAGTGGCTCAACTAACAAACCACCAAGATGGCATATTATTATTTACTAATGCAGGTTTATAGGTGGATGCTAGACGTGCAAGTATTAGTGTTGCGGCTATGGATAGCCTTGGGAAACTACTTCATGCCCATGGATCCCCAATTCAGTTTGTGGAAAAAGCCATAATAGCTGAAGCACTTGCTATAAGAAGGGCTCTTGAACATGCACTTACGAATGGTTAGAAGAAGGTGAAAATCCTATCAAATGCAAAGAGTGTTATTGCCATAATCCAAAAAAAAATTACTAATTCATAAAAAATAAAAATGACATGTGAAGATATTTGGAAGCTCTCGACTTTGTTTATTTTCCAAAGAATCTAAACAGACTAACACATAATTTATTTAGCTAAGTTTTCTATTACTTTGCTGTAGGAAGTATCTTGAGAGAACTTTTTTTCAAGTTGGATTCTAAAGAAAATTAAGACTTTACCATTATATTATGAAACAAATATACCCTCTAATTTAGAGGAAATGACACGTGGCAAGCTGAAAATTAAATCACTCTTTCCCAATTTTAATACCCGATTCCCTTTACGAATCCACCCCTTTTCAGCCATTACCCAACCCATTCCCCTTCAGGTTTCAATTTCCTTTTCATTTTCTCATTGAAGAAGAAACCCACCAACTCCACCACCCCCCTTAAGATTTCATTTTCTGTCGTGCTTATATCTGTTGCTCCACTTAGGATTTTCTTCATAAAATTTCATTCATACAAGTGAAGAAGTATTTTCTGTTTCTAGAAAGCTATACAGGGAGAAATTTGGAAGTGAGAAAACTGAAAAAAGAATTAGAACTTTGAAGGTTGTTTCTTCTTTGTATACTTGTTTGAAGTCAAGTGTTTATAAAGAAAAAATGGAAAAATTGTATTCTTTGAGAATAAGCTTTTTTGAGATTTCGGTTGTTATTTATGTGAACTGAAGCTAAGTTTTGGTTGGAGTTGTGCTATAAAAGTTTGAAGGTTAACAGTAAGAAATGGGTTGAAGAATTAAGGAAAGAAACTAAAATAAGAAAAGGAAAGAAAGAACAAAAAATACTCGGAATAATAAATGAACGATATGGCGGAGAATGAAGGGCATTTGCCGGAGACGAGGCCGACGGGTGATTTTTAACGAGTCTAACCCTTCCCCTCATTCCCCTTAATCACACTCATCTGGGTCGGGTAATGGTTAGGGGTGAGTTTAGCTTGGAATTGGGTACTAAAATTGGGGATGGGTTATTTGATTCTCAGATTGCGACGTGTCTTTCTGTCTAAATTAAATCAGGGGCATATTTGTTTCATGGTCCCAATTAAACGGATAGTAAAAGAAAAGATATATTTAAATTATTTTTAATAGTACAAGGACCATATTCCGTGTAAAATATTACCATAATGGTTTTGACTTGAACGGTCAAATTTGGAACTAAGAACAATTACAAAGAAAAAAAAAAAAAAAAACTCGCTCCGATCTGCCGGATTCGAACCAGCGACCTAAGGATTTCAGCAACGACACTACAGTCCTCCGCTCTACCAACTGAGCTAAGGTCGGATAGCCTTGTTAAAGATAAGAAATAAATAAAATATCCAATGAACCATCTAAAAAGCTCAATTTGTTGACTCTATCTTACCCATTCAAATTTTTAATTCAATCCCAACCACCTCCAACCAATTTGCCACTTGGAGGGAGCGTATGTCACACATTAAGATTTGGGGTGAAGATGCAGAATAAATTAAACGAAAAGATTTGCTCCCTGGAAGAGACAATGGAGTTGTCCTCTTCAGTTCAGATCGTGGAACAGCAGAGGACGTCATTAGACATGATGGAAGGTAAAATGGCCATGACAATGATTTTCCGATTTATAGGAATCAAATTACTCATGTTGTCCGTCGGATATGATTTTAGCTCTTTCACATAAACAACGTCTGTCATTTCATGAACATTACTTGTATATCAACATGGTAACAAAATCTTTATCCATCTTTTAAAGCTTCAACCTAATAAGAAGCTTCAAGTTCAGTTAAAAATACTTGTGTAGCCAAAACAAAAACTGGATAGCATAAATAGCAAAGAATTGATCTTTCACCTTTAGATGGTGATATTTACAAGGAAAATTTCAAAAATTGCTTTCCATATGAACCTCCAAGAATAACATATTATCGAAATACTTAGAAAACTTGCTCCAAGATTAGCCTACAAAGTAGTTAAAAAGATTTGACTTGGAGCAAAATTTTACCATTTCTGATTAACCTACCATACTAGGATCCGATAACGCATTTCACAATTCTTAATCACTTAAAAGACATTTCAATATCCGAAAGCCATAATTCGGCGCTTAAAAACGAAGGAGATAGAAATGTAGGGCAGAATCCGTGCATTAAAACACGATGAATAGACGTGCAAAACCTTGAGGAGGCTGCCCTAAATATACATATCGGCCGGGTGAAATTGAGCTCCCACACATCTTTATTATTACGCGAGAACCCATTGGATCGGCCATATATAAAACCTCACAAACCACTAAAACAGAAATTAAACATGAGAGAAATGAACATAAAGAGAAAATGTGAGAACTTTCTACGGATGCAAACGATGAAATTCATCAATTGCAGAGACGAAGAAATGACTCGAGATCAGTATATGCCCGCAACGGAACTAGAGCGCCATTGTTTCATAAGCTCGCTCTGTTCTCTCAAAGGCAATGTTTGTAAACCCTAGCTTCCAAGGTGATCTTATAGAGTCATTTCTGGCAGACCCAGCCTTATCATTTGGGCTTTTACATGTTGGGCCTTATATTTCTACCCGTAAATAACGGGCTGCTATGTAAGACATGTCCTAATTTTAGTTTTTCAATTTAATTTTTGAACACATAAATATCCTAAATTATTCTGAAATTAAGATTTTTAGTTTAAATTTTCAGGACAAAATAAATACTCCACTGGCTGATTCTTAAATAACAGCCCTAAGAATGATTATTTGCACACTGCCTCCAATTCCAATCCCCACTGTGTCTATGCACAACTTGTCATTTTTTGGACCCCCGCATATTTAAAGAATAGCCGAAATTTACAAAATTTTTAAAATTCAGTCACCTTAGAGTTTTCAGACTCGGGTATCAAGTTTCAACTACTTTTCAAACACTTGCTATATTTCAATTAGCAGTCGTCTCTGATTTCGGTTAATCCTATAGTATTTTAGAACTCTTACTTGTCCTATAGTTATTTTCTCAAAGAGGCCATCTTTCGAAATAATTAGTATACTCGTTAATACTAGTATATAATATTAAAAGTAATCTATTCATATACTTTAAATTACTATATAATATTTAAAGAAGATATATTCAGAAAACGCGGATGTTTCCTTCAGCACTCCAGATTATTTACATCTAGAAGTTTCTAAAGGGGCGCGCATATGAACTAGACAATCTTCTGTTATTGGAATTGAAGCATCCTGAACAAAATGAATTAGCAATCATTATTCAAATTAAATCTTCACAGAAGAAGACAATAATCAAAGGACTTGTAAAAAATCACATTTCAATTGTATATCTTCGATACATTGCATTGTTTTTATTTGTCATAATGAGCCAAAGCCCTCTGGTGGCCATACCTGTATATATAAAAGAAAAATAGCAAATTAGTTCTGCTTACCAGGTGTTTAAATGTTTACTAAATACATCTATCGTCTGATTTTAACACCCCAATATTGTGCATTAATGCCCAAGTACCGATATGAATATTTGATGGGAGTAGATGAACTAGCACGAAGAAGTTATCTTATTAAAGGCAAGTAACCATCATTTAATCAATCGAAAGACTTCAAAGTAGACGATGGTTATGATAAGAATACAGCAGCTCTTATCTTGCTTGGGATGTAAAGACAGATAAACTGCAATTGCATATGAACTTGGGGTTAGCGCGGTTCTGGATAAAACTTTTGGCTAGAGTTTTGCCACTTCAAAGTCAACTTTAAGGGAAAACATTATTCCTCAATGCCATTTCATCCACCGGGAATATAAAGAGTACATCAGAAAAGGTTAGGGTTCATGAATATGGCTGGAACTAAGGGAGCTAACAACAATTTATCCAAATGACTTTATAAACAGCATAACTAGAAAATGACCAAATCGAAAAGCTCATTCAAACCTTTCAAAAAGAGTAGCAGTCACCAATTTCCAAGCCAAGTAATCAGTGCTGGTTGATTCTTCTTAGGAATAACATTTGTACATTTTAGTTTGTGAAACCTTTTGTTATACCTTTTGCATTCATAGTTTTTGCCCCACAAAAACAATAAACTATTACTTCATCGGAAAAAAATTGCAAGCTTTAGAACCTTTATAAATAGAACTATACAGAAGTTATAACTTCAGCCTCGCTTAGATAGTAAAGGTAATAAAACTTACTCTACACAACACTTTTCCCAGGATGAGACCATAAGGGATTGGCCCCAGTTGCCGTGAATCCTTGGAAGCATAAATATTATCACCCTGAATCCAAACATGCCCCTTTGGAACCTAGATACCCCCCACATCCAAGAGAAATGGAAGGAAGGGAAAAAACTATTAGACTATATAGAGCATCACAAGTAGAACTATTATGGAACGAGAAAACAAGATATCACCTCATTCACACAGTAAGCATAGGAATATCACCTCAAGCAAGAATCCAAGCCAGTTTCAAATTGTTATTCTAATAAGAGGAGTCTGGAACCAAAATGATGCAACCTAGTAATGTTGACAACCCCTTTTCGTGATTTAATTAGTTTTTTGCATTATTTTGCTTCAGGCCTCCGTGAACTAGGGTTATATATCTCAGTTTTAACTGCAATAATCCTATAATGTTCAGTTTAGTTTTGGCAACTCATTTTCGTGATTAAACTAGTTTATAGCATCATTTTTGGTTCCGGACTCCTAATAAGAGAATCAATATGAAACTGCTAAAAAGCATACAACATCGAATACAATAAAACTTTAAGCATTTTAGAGAATAACTTCAAATCACATTTTTGTCTTTCCATTTACTTGTGAATGTGGCAGAAAAATCAGATCCAGATACCCTACAGAAATGGAAGGAAACTTGCATTTGAAAAACTGAAGGTGCTCTTGGAAACAACAGTGAGAACCTAAGTGAGTAAGCATAAGAAAGCTTCGTAGTAAACAGTGAGGACCCAAGTGAGTAAGCATAAGAAAGCTTCGTAGTAACATGCCTAATGTAGTTTAGGCCATGTTTCTGGTTTGTTTTAAGCAATATAAAGCACATTATCACAGGTCCTGGCAATTACGATCAGTAAAGAAGACACTAAGATCCAATGACTTAGTACATGACAATTGACAAGGCATTCTTCTAGAAACCATATATTAATTAGAACTAGAGTACTTACCAAGGAATTAGCTGACATTTTAGGTCGAATGCATTTTTTTTTTTTGGGGGGTCTTATTCAGTTCTCTATGCAACCACAAATATGCCTCAACTCAAACTCGTTAAGGCCAACAATGATCCTCTATATCCATTCTGCTTTACCTGGGCTTATCTCATCCAATATTTAGTAATCTATGGAGTTACTAAAACTAGAAGCTCCTCCTCACTCTACCATACAAATCTCTAAAAAGATTCTGGGCAAAAATTGAACCTAAAGTAAGCATACCAACAACGACTAAGCCTTAACCTAAACAAGTTGGTATCATCTATGGATCCAGTGCTTCCACTGTGTTATGTTCTTAACTAATTTCACTTGGATTGTAGGTTTTTCGAGACAACTTCTTTTTATGTGATTTCTTGTTCTCTTTTAACACCTTCAATCATTATAGGTCACACTGACAGGCCAACACATTTGGAGGTCTATGTCGGACAAACCATCTCTCACCTCTCGGCTCTCGGTGTATCATAGATTTGGTGCTCTATGGAAGGGTGAAAACTAGGAAGTCAAAAGAGCAAAGGTACAACCTTTTCTCTCATTTGCTTAAATAGAAGCAAAGAGAGTTCAAGGATTAGGAGCATTCACTGCAGCAACTGTGTGCTATCAGTTGTTTCAAACTTGGTAGAAATCTAAGGAAGGACAGACTTTTGCATCAGTAAGGAAGGAGAAAGACACAGAACATTAGGAAGATTAAAACAGTGAATCTGCATCCCAATGACTACATTGGACTATAGTGGAATATTAAAAAATCATCAAAAATATAAATTATGCAGCCACAAAGTGTTAAATAAACTGTGTTAGAAGAATGTACCCTAAGACATTTTTGTTTATGCCTTGCTATAACTTCTTCACTGCAACAAGAACTCATGCTATATTGTAGAGTAGACATATGGTCTTATAATAAACCAATTAAAAAATATCAGTTGAACTATGGCTCCTAACTTGACAACTATCAGTAATCGATCCAAACAAAAATTGAAAACGGTATTATTACATAGAAAAAGAGCACACCTTTAAGGTGACATGGCGGTCACTTCTAGCAGGGTCGGCTAGAAAAGTGACTGTATCACCTTCCATACCAACAATGCGTTTAGTAACAGTCTTTCTAGGGTTATCAGGTGAGCGAACGAGGACTACATCACCTGGTCCCAACTTATCCAACAACGGCGATAAGTGTTCGGCCAGCAAAACATCGCCGGTAAGATTCAGTGTCGGTAGCATACTAGGACCGTAAACCTAAACCAAAAGAACATTCAACAATTAATCTGAAAAGCTTAATTGTTGCCCAAAGATGCAGATTAATCGGAGACATACATACATACCATGACAGGGGAGCAAATATAGTTGTTGGTGACATGTAATAAGCAGAGGAATTTGGCGACAAGAAGTGATTGTGAAATTCCGTCTTTGGCTTTGGACTTCCATTGACTCAAGTACTGTAACACTCTCATTATCCTCTTCGACCCTCACGGCTGGAACCGCACAAATCAATTTCATGAATTACAAAAAGTTAGGATTTGGGCATTGTACCGCACTCCTGTAAGGTTTGTAGTACAGGGGTCGCCGTATTAAGCAAAATAATCCCGTATAAAAATTTAATCCGTTAAATATCATGTTTGGTTGGTCAATTCAATTTACTCCTAACTAATACATGGATTATTTATACCTCATACGAGGGATTAACTAATACCATGGAAAGGAAGGGATTACTAATCCATGGATTAGCTATACATGGATAAGACTTAAAATTACTAAATCCAAACTTATACATTTCATAATTAATTTTTAATACAATGAACCAAACACTTGATAAAAATTAATCTCAACACTACAATCCCTACATTACTAATCCCTGCATTACTAATCACTGCACTACTAATCCCTGCATTACTTGTGTTCGTACCAAACGACCCCTAATTTCTTTTCTTTATCCATACTTCACTCACCTCGAAGCCATGTCACATGAATATTGTACTCCTTCCTTGTCCTAGCATTTTTCTTTTTTGTCTGATTGTCTCTAAAAAAATATGTATTTAATAGATAAATATAATAACTTTAAACCATTTATCCCTTAATAAGATAATTTTGTAACCAATATATATATATATATATATATATATATAGATAGTTTATTCTAAATTACAAGTTTAACGAGTCTTTCTTCTTTCTTTAAGTAAGTATTTACTATTCTTTGTCATAATTCTTGTGACTATTCCCATTTTAGTTCAAAATTGAAGAATTCAACTATTCAAATTTTAAATTTGGTAGTGCTTTCTTTGTAGGACTAAAATTTTCGACTGGTACTATAAATTTATACCACTACTAGTATAATAATAAGTACACCTATGTGTTAAGTCAAATATCGTCATATAAGATGGAGAGGAAGTACTAGTTCGTATGGCCTTGCTTGCAATTCTGATTTTAATTATGACGAATATATTCTCAATAAAACAACCCTTCTCGTCTCAACAAAAAGAGAGAACAGCATAATGTAAGTCCTTTGTGATTTTAAAGTTGCAACATATAACATACAATCTGAAAAAAGAGTTGTTCTACGTTAAAATTGAAGTTTAGCCTCGAGTATCTTTCTCCTGGAGCCTCTTCAACATTTTCCTAACAAATCTCACTTTCAGATATGCAGATTATAGATTAAGATGGTTAAAGCACAGAAGAGTTGGCTTCTGTTATAGATAAGCATGTGACACCTCTTCTATGTCATTTGAGTTCAACAAAGGAATATGTAATCCTTGTTCAGGTGGAACTAAGTCCAGGGGCTATAGAAGGGAAGGGTAACAGAGAATTAGTATATGAATAAATATCACCCAAGAAAACCAAGAGCAAATTGTACATGACATTATTTGTAACGTGGAATTTCTTTAGTATACAACAACAATTGGATTTGACAGTTTATTAGCCAAATTCTAAAGAATGCTAGGACGCAGTATTGCTATATTAGGAGCTTAAGTCCTCAATTACAACCTGTATATGAGTATATAAGCACAGAGAAGCACTTCAATCCTGGTGGCTGTCCTATTGAAATTATGGTGACAGTCTTTTCAACGCAATGCCTCTCCGCTATTGTTAGATATAATATAGCCAAGGTGTATAATGTGTTATCATCTATTCAATTCTCTCCAGATTATACTTCACAATTTCCTCAAGTGCTGCTCGGAAAGGACTAGACGGAAGGCATTTTAGGCTCTGCAGTGCTAAATCAGCTTTCTCCTTTGCCAAATCTTGTGCTCGCTGAATTCCCCCGTTGGTCTTGACCAGATTAATGGCCTCCTCAAGAGAATCAGCATCGCGGAATTCTGATTCAATTATATTCCTAAGTTTTGGCTCTTTTTGTAATGCAAAAAGTACTGGTGCAGTAAGGTTTCCCTTGGCTAAGTCACTTCCAGCTGGCTTCCCCAATTGCTCTGCTGATTGAGTGAAGTCCAATATGTCATCAACAACCTGGAACGATAAACCAAGATTCTTCCCATACTGAAACATCTGTTCGCTAATATCACGGTCAACACCACTGAAAATGGCAGCTCCTTTGGTGCTTGCAGCAATCAAGGAGGCCGTCTTATAGTAACTCTTGAGCAAATATTCCTCCAGTTCAACATCACAGTCAAACAAGTTAGAGGCCTGCTTTATTTCACCACTTGCAAAGTCTTTAATAACCTGCCACAAAAACCAATAACCACAAATGGTTTGAGGTGCGACGAACTAGTATTGATATCAACGTTGTCAATTCTGCAAGATGTACAAACCAAGAAGTTCCTAAGATACCTGACTGATGAGCTTTATGACTTCAAGATTTTCAAGGTTAGCTAGGTACCACGACGACTGTGCAAACATAAAATCACCAGCCAGTACCGCCACTCTAGTACCATATAATTGGTGAACTGTGTCCTTTCCTAGATTGGAATTTTTTTTTAGAGGTCAATTCAAGGAAGCTAAGAAGAAGGTATAAAAGAAATTGCAATTAAGAGAACAAAGTTAAGAGAAGCACAAGGGTAAATGATTAGGTGATAGAATTGACCACCTGAATGACGCACAGAGTTCATATTTGGAATCGCTATAACAGAATCAATCATCAATTGATCTAAGCTCAACTATAAAGGAAAAGGAAGCATCAAACATGAGGGAAACTGGTGGTAGAAACAACAATCTACTATTATCTGCCTCTACAACCTTGGTAAAGTGAAGACCTAGTCCACTCTTCTTGTTCTTTTCTTAACTTTGAGAATGTGCATGCCTAGTCCAGTCTCGTCATTTTTCACTTTTTTTGTGTCTGTGTGTCAAGTATACTATTTTCAAAAAACAGTTGTACAGAGTCCAAATATATTTTTTAATAACGCACCCAGATCTGACAAATTCTGCAAAGGTCTCAGAAACCCGAAAATGAAAAGTATGAAGAATAATTAAACATTAAAGACCTCATCACACGAGCTCTAGCTAATCAAGCATATTGCTAGGAAAAGCATTCTGGTTGTCTTTCGCCGAAGTAAGTCAAACACATCATGTTTGATAGGAAGACCTCATGCAGATCAATCAGGACAGCGTCAATAATAATTACTAAAACACTCGAGAAACAAGCAGCTAGTCCAAGGAAGTGCACAAGAGATAGGTTAGAAATGATAAGCCCAAATCTCATAGGGATGCAACCATGTCGTACTGTCAAACAAAATTTTCTGAGAGGTTTCTAACCAATAAAAAAGTGTTGCCAATTGCATATGTCTGGTTTTTTTTGTTAATGTCATCTGTCCAGATCGTCCGGTGCCCACAGTAGACTCTAGGACATCTTTATTTCTTTAGATATACCTTACTGAAATTCTTCATCAACTGAAATTGCCAAAAGTGAGACTCTTTAAAGGATTGAACATTGTTTTGATGAGAGCATGCATCACGGCATCATCACAGAATCAGAAAGATAACAATATTTCTTTAGATATTTTCTTATTATTGAAATTTCATTTTTAAGAACAATAGCATCCACGTTGATGCCTGGAAAGCAATAACCACTGAATATGTACAATAACCTTTTCAGCCACCTGAATAGAGTATTAAACTAGAAGCACGAGCACTAATCATTTTGAGTTTTTAAATAATTAAAGACAGTGCATTTGCTGACACAGCAGAGGAGAATGCTTAAAATTGCCTTACCTCTTCGTATGTCACTTTCATCTAACACATCATCATGTATCAAGCTTGCAGTATGGATCATTTCAATGATTTCAGCTAACCTTCTGTGTTCTATGGTGAGTTCCCTGACAGCAAAGCATTTTACAAATATTAGCTTAGCTGATATGTTGTTGTGAGTATTACTACAAGAAAGAAAATCAAATAGTGCTCCTCACTTCAAACCAGAAATTGCTGCTGTGGCCCTTGATACTAGGAACACCAAAGCAGGTCTCACCCTTTTGCCACCAGCACCAAAAATCTGCTCCGCTGCAGACATCAAAACTGGGTTCTCTGAACCAACAATCTGAAAAATGATTTCTCTTAGATACAGAAGATAGATAAAAAGAAGATTTGCTGATATATGCCATCTGAGCATTCATGTGGCGTTGGTCAAATTAAACAACATAGTTTTACAAACCCAAACAATAGCAAGTGACAATCACTGATATGAAATTTCTTCAGTTACTTGACAGTAAACTTCACACTAGTCACTGTTAGACATGTGTGTTTGTTTTATCATGATATACATTTGAGATACTGTCACACCAAGCTGCACTCATTTCTTGTATCAAGTCTTTGAAACATCGTGTGACCCAATAATAATAATTAAAATTGTCAAAAAGTAGGATTGACTTCTTAAAATGAACTTCAGAAGCTCAAGGTCAAGATATCATTTTGCACTAATACTGTAACTACTACTCCTTCTATGGTTAGTTCTTCTAAGGCCAACAACCTTAATATGGTCAAATAAACATATTTATTGATTCCAGTTCTTCACCATCACTACCATGACTATGTACTGGTGAAAAAGTGAATCTCTCCTACATCTAGAGCAGTTCATTTGGGATGACCAAGTACCAAATAAATTTGTCTAAAAGAATAGGCGTGACTTTTTGAAATGATCTCCAGAAGCTCAAGATTAAGATATCATTTGGCAGCGTGATACTGTGAGTTGTCATATGGTTAATTCATCTTAGGCCGATAACCCAAATTTGGTCAAATAAACATATATATTGATTCAAGTTCTTTATCCTTACTACCATGACCATGTATAACATGAACATGTAATAGTCCAAGAGTGCACTCTTTCCTACATCTAGAGCAGTTCATTTGGGAACAAAACTCCACCCCACCCCGAGCGTCAATGAAGTTATTATGACAAGTATACCCATCAGTTATTTGGCAATGCCAGCAGAACATAAGCTGAAATGAAAGTGATCTTTTCTCACTGTTCCCAAAGACTCCGAGATATAATGATAGTATGGAGCTACCTTGACAGCCACTCGTCGAGAAATAACCAAAGAAGATTTAATCACATATAATCCATTACACTATTTAGCTGACAAAAAACCAAACAAGCAAAGGTTCTGAACCAGGAAAGATTGATTAAAGAATGTCACTCACATTCTGTAAGTTCTTGTTTAGTGTAAGGAGGTCATCAGCAACCACTTCAAACACATTAGTAAGTGAAATAGGTTTTGCTGACTTGTTCAAATCCAACACTGGCGCCACCCCTGCAATAGAACCACAAATCAATATTGAAATTATTCCAAGATTGCGATCTTACAAAACTATTGGCCTAAGAATATTAGAACTAACATATAATGATTCAAGTAAGTACCACTAAGTGAAGCCTTAGTTGAAAACGAACGACAGCGGCCAATTTCTTGTCTACAGGAGAACAATTTCCGAGCATTGAATCCTCCTCTACTTACATTCCTTAACACCTTGTTATTAGAAGAACACCCACAAGCCAAAAAATCCAATGGAGTTCTCCCAATCTCAAGATTATGGCAAGTCACAGACGTCATCCTTTTAAATACCCAATTAACTAAATCACCAAGATTTTGCCTTTGAATCAAGTACTGAGCACCAAGTTGCTTATTTTGAATATAACAATTGCAACCAACAACAGAAAACTGAATTTATAGCAACAATTTGTACTCTTGGTTGAGCTTTATATCCAGAGAAGTTTTGAAAGTACTCCAGAAGAAGACAGTTTATAAGAAATTATATTATGTGTCTTGAAATAATTGAGTGGATAACAAAGAACCACATAAAAATGGAGTCTTTGATTTGGTTAGTGATTGAAAATGGAAGAAAGGGACAGTAGCGTTTTGTTTCTAACTCTGAAAATTCTCAAACAATTACAACCAATACAGAAGGGGATGAGCTTCGAGCCAAAAAAAAGGAGTGGACCTTATCCCCACTTTGAAAAATCTAATATGATGTATAACTCTTTTTCTGAAATTTTTGAGGTTGTACAGTTGCCAAGTGACGCCCTCCACATCTCCCAGAAAAATGGTAAAACAAAATACGGTAGTAATTAAATAAATAAAATATGTTTATTTATTTTGAACTTTCAGAAGGGACAGAGAAACCATCCCATGACATGAATCAATTACAATCTGGACCCAAAAAAAAAAAGAATCAATTATAATATTTTCCCTATTTTGCTCAGAAAATAAAAATCAGGTATGAAAATTTGACACAATTCAACAGAGCAAATAATATAATATTTATTTTACTCGGTCACCAGATTCAACATGTGGGCATAACCTTGTGTTTAATGAAAAGTCCATTACTCATTCACTCAATTATATGAAATTATCTACTAAAGTCATATTTCTTTCATTTGTAACAACAAAGTCACTTAACTATACATATAGCATCAGAAAGTCATTCAACTAGATTTCTCAAACTTTTGATCGTCAAATACTTATTTTATGCTCTAAATTATCAACCTTTATCTTTTTTTAGCTGTTTAATATTATAATTTTTTTCTCGTTTTAATTTATATTATGAACTTACCGTAGAATAAATAAATTTTATTTATAAATTAAAAAAAATAAAAATATTATTTGAGCATATATAATGTTGGAATAATAAAATATTGAGCATAGTAGAAAGTTAATTGAAATATTTTATTCGTAATAATAATTTTATATTAACAATAAAAAAAATAAAGTTTTATTTACACAATATAATTGAGAATGAAAGAAAAAAATTTTTAAATATATATTCCATGCACGTACTATAAAAATAATATTTAAAATAAAGATATCTTATAATGTACATTATATATTCTTGAATATTATGCTTCGTTATATTATTATTCCGATATTATATATGCTAGAAAATTAATTTTTTATTTTTTATTTTTAAGTAAAATTTATTTGTTCTATTCCATAATGTTGATTAAAAAGAGAAACAATCATAATATTAAAAAAGTTATCAGAAGAAGAAGAAGAAGAAGAAGAAGAAGAAGAAGAAGAAGAAGAAGAAGAAGAAGAAGAAAGTTGATAATTTAGAGGGTAATACAGGTATTTGACAATCAAATATTTAAGAAATTTGGTTGAGTGACCTTCCGAGTGCTATAGGCAGTGGCGGATCCAAGATTTTAAAGTTGTGGGTGCTCGGAGATAAGAAGAGGGAAAACAAATTTAGTTTGTGGGTGCTTACCTAATGTTTATCTAAGTTTTTTGTTAATTGCCTATGTAAATCTACTAGATCTAGTCAAAGACAATGGATGCTTGAGCACCCATAATGCTCTATGTAGATCTGTCATTGGCTATAGGCATAGTTAAGTGACTTTTCTAGTATAAATGAAAGAAAAATGACTTTACAAGATAATTTCGAATAGTTGAGCAACCATTTAAGTAATGGGCTCGTTTAATTAAAGATGCAACAAACTATATGAAATTAACGTTCAAATTTCAGTAAAGGTAGAAAACTAGTATTGTTGGTAAAAAAAAATTATTTGTCTAGACTATACATATGAGCGTTATTAGTGCATGTGTTGATGGAGGTAACATATATTTAATTGAATAAGTTGAGGTACGAATAAATTAGCACAACTATCATTATCAAAATTTGAAAAATAAAAATTGTGAATCTTTCACATGGTTATTTTTTCAAAGATTTGGTGAGACCGTAATCATGTAAAGTTATTTTGTCATGAGTTTTCTTTTTTAAACAATGATCTTATGGAGAAATGAAGGGACAAAGTAGTTACCCTAGCTGATATATTAATGTTGTGTCCCTAATAAAGAAAGAAAAAGATCCTACCTTGGGTCTCATCAGACCAAATAATAGACGACGGCTTAGACAAACAAAATACTAATTGATATCCACTGCTCTTATCTTTCTTTCCCAAAATAAATATTAGAGATGAAAACTATTTAGTTTCTCAATTGTGAAGTGATTACAATTTCGGCGCTTATTATTTACTTTTGATGTTTCAGTTTTAGTTCCTCGACTAATATTAAGTTTACAAAACCTTGGTTAAATTCTTTTTTCTTTTGATGTTCAAATTACACTGAAAATAAGTCGTATATTATTTCTAGTTGAACTCTAGAGAAGTTGAGAAATTCTAGATAACTATGTTGCAGAATATAGCTCAATTTTGAGTCTATTCTCTCTGTGCTATGTTAATGTATACCTTAAACATTTTTGAAACTACTCTTTTACTCCACACCTGAATCTATTAAGCCTATCAAATTTTGAGACTATAAATAATTCATTCGTTCCATCAATCAACTAAGCACATATTTGAAACAAGTTATATAGATTCTTTTACTTAAGTCCCAAACGATGGAAGGTTTAATTTGGATATCACAAATCTATCTAATCTCGTTCCTACTTTATTCTCCTTATGTTGATTAACTTTGCAGTCTATTTTTCTTTCTTACTTAATTTAATTATTGTAAAGTTCTTAATCTTACAATATAATGACCTCATCATGTATACGATAGGTGGTCTGGAAAAACTTAAGCTTGTAAAATCAAACGGAGCCAACACAATAATTCTTTTTTAAAAAAAGATAAAAACTAAAATAAATAGATAAAACCAATTCAACTCCACGTGTAAAATTCTCAAGCTTGGGTTAAACATGCGCAATGCTATTAGAGAATATAAAAGTTTCATGCCGATTATGTAAAGAATATTGTCAAAGGTAATTTATAAACTAAAGTATTCGTTGCCTTAAAATTTGACTTTGATGCTCCATTTCCCTCATTTTATATGTCCTGATATTTTTATGGAACTCTTTTATTCAATATTTGTGAAAAAAATCAGTCTAAACCTTTTAATTTACTTACTTTTTTTCTGCACGGTGATCTTGAGCCAAAATTGTCTCCAGGAGTTTCTTGCATGAAGCTCAAGACATCTCTTTTCTGGTAAAATTTTAGTAAAGCATATAATCAAATCATTTGCCAAATTGCCTCTAAGAGATTAGTAATGTGAGAAATATCGAAATCCAAAAGCAAAAGATACACCTAATAATTGATAGATTAAATTACCCTTTTTATTGATAGATTTTAGGAATTTTCCTTCCCATTTAATGAACGATGTAAGTTGTATAAAGTATCTTTATACAAGTGTATTGGGAAAGAAAGTAAAATCTATTCTATAACTACCTACACCTGTCTCTCTCTGATTGTTCCTATTCTAACAAACTGTCTGATAAATACAAAAATAAAAGAACTTAAGAAATGCTAGATTTATCCACATGCAATTGGCATAGAAGTTTTTGGAAGAGCTATATTGAATGGGCCGCATATTTGTCTTTACTTGATGGCCTAACAGACTTAAGACGTTGAGTCTCTGAATCGGATATTGCACTTAGCCCAAATGTGGACTTATGCCTTAATTGGTCAGTCTCTTGAGTTGTTTTTATTAGCTCCATTTCCTTTGTCTGAAAATGTTCCCTTTGTAGACTCAAATTAGGGTTCTTCATGTCAGAATTTCTGGTGCCAACACCCCCCCCCCCCCCTCCTCAAGTTGGAGGATGGGGAACACACACCCAACTTGCCGACGAGGGAGTGATGAAGAGATTTGGTGAAGACATCGGCGAGTTGAGAAGAAGAAAGAATGAAAGAGAGGGAAATCAATCTGGCCAAGAACTATTGCTGTCACACCTCTTTTTTCGTACATTCCCCGGGGAGGAAATGTATAAACAAGAGTTTTTCCAATTAAAGTGACATTATTCGAACTGGGATTATTTATTTATTTATTTATTAGAGTCGCCACTTGGAATATTTTAATTGGTGTTCCAAGTCACCGATTTATTTTATCCCAGATCGAGGAAAATTTCGACTTTCTTTTTGAAGTCTGCGAACCAGAAATTCTAAGTAAGGAATTCTGTTAACCCGAGGGAAGGTGTTAGGCACCCTCGGATTCCGTGGTTCTAGCACGGTCGCTTAATTGTTATAATTGGCTTATTATCTGATTTTAATGCCTATTATTAACCTATGGTTTATTTTACTTCATTCCGCCTTTCTGCTTTTAAATTATTTGAAAAAAATTGCGATGTTGATCAAAATATGTCACAAATCACGTCACATAAATGCACCCGTAATTTGTAACACCTTTTAACTAATCATCGGGATTTGGATTTGGGTCACATAAATGCGCACCCGAATTCGGAAATTCAAATTATTAAAATAACGCGCTTAAAGCAACTACGTATTTTTAATTTGTCGAGGGCCATGGAATTTGCTAAATGGCACGCCTCAGTTTTTCTAAATATTTAATTAATGAGGGCCATATGTTTGTATATTTATTTTTTGACATGGCACACCCCAAATCAATTTTAATATTTTTTATTCAAATTTATTTAAATCGGACCACCTAAAAGGCACCCCCGAAAGTTGACATTATCATTATGTCACGGGAACCGTACCCATAACGATAATATAATTAATCGTGCTTAAAGAACTAATTACTAAATTTAATGAGCCAAGGCTCACTTTTACCGATATTGCGCTTTATTTGATTAGGAGGGCCATAGGTGTTCATTATTTATATGGCACACCTCCGTTCATTTAGAGGGACTTCTAATCATTACTTATTACGAAAACAATGATCTATTTAATTCCAGTGGTCGTTACCGACGGGATCCAGTTTTTAATTTCAAACCTTTCAAGCAAATAGTCTAACATAAATCAACTCACAAATACTACAAAATTGACACAACAGTCATAAAACAATCCAATGAATCCGGAATGAGTGAACTTGAGACTAACTTAATCTTCAAATGAATTCTTCCATACTTGAGCAAAGATTGATGAAAAAATAGCTTAGGAATTCTTTTTCTCACTCTAGACCACTTTCCTCTCTCTAAAATATCAGTTTGAATCTTCTATAATGACCCATGAGGTTGTTTTATAAAAATGGGGTTGGGTTTTAAAACCATAAAAGGGTCCCTCCGAACTCAACTCTGCGGTCGCAGAGTGCACTGCCAGTTCATTTACAATTTTCAGAGATAGACAACAACATTTGATTCATCATCGATATTAAACGACTATTAACATTACACATGTGACCTTGATCACGAGTACGAACATAGGCAATTCTTAGTCATGAATGACCAAAAATGGGCAGAACACCAGAAGCTTTCAAGGAAGCAGAACAAGTAGTAATAACAGTTATGTAAGATAACAATTGTGCAACCCATATGATTCCGAAGTCGATCATCAATTTATAATGAAAATAAGCCCGACGAAAATAAGACCGACGAAGCAACTGCATAATATCGGTGACAAACGGTAATACGCACAATGAATAGCATTCAAGAGTTATTAATCAAAGACGAGCAAATTCGAACAGAAAACAGACAGAACGAATCAAACAGGTCTGGATAGGAACTGAGAAATCATACATATAGTTTGTGACACAATTTGTAATTACAAAGGCGCTAGAGTGTACCTAGAAAACTGCAAACAAGCTTATCTACGCGAGAATGGCCACAAAGATCGAACGACAGCAGCAGCAACGACACTAAACAGTGTTCTGTTTTTTTTTTTATTTAAACTCACGCTCTGTTTTTCTCTTTTTCTTTAGTTTCCCTTGTCTTTTTTCGAACTCAAAACTCCCTCTGTTTTTAAAACTTTCTTTCTTTAAAAAAAAAGTTTCAGATTTCTTCTTCTTAAAAAATTTCTAACTCTTGAAAATTTTCGACTTCAAGACAGATTCTCACTCTCAAAACTTTCGACCTCAAACTCTCTGTTTTAGCTTTTTTTTTTTTTCTTCTTAAGATTTCAGATTCTTTTTTCGTAAGCCCTCTCTCCAAAAACCGACCCAGAACGAAGAAGAAATCACACTATATATAGGAAGAACCCCCCAAACACCCTTGTCCCCAAAAAACCCGAAAAATGAAACAAAAAATCAGAGAAATCCAAAACCCTTACCTCTGTCCGAAAATCGCTTTTTCAAACTGTATCCGGGACAAATGGACGGCGTAGATCGATTAAGAGCTGATCTACGGCCTCCATTTGAACCGAAAATGGTCCCAAAGCCGTAAAAGCACTGGGTGTGTACCCGTCTTTGTCAGTGTTCCGTAGTACGTGGGGGAAGGGGAGGGGACCACGGTACTCGTTGAGTAACTCGCCTGATTTTGGCGAGTTGAGGGTGGCGGGAATCGGCGGGGCAGCGGCGGATTTGGTTTAGAGAATTAGGTTTAGGTTTTAGTTTTTAAAAAGGGGGTGCTTTTGGATTAAAAGAGGGGTGAGGGAATTGGGCTGGCCGAATTTAGTGTATTTGGGCCAAATGTTTTTTAAAAATTTTGGCCCAATTCATTTTAGGCCTTAATTAATTTCTCTTTTAATTTGTTAAATAATTTTCCAAAAATAGAAGTCCTAAAAATAAAATTCTAATTCATCAAAATGTGTAATTAAACTAATTTAACATAATGCTAGGCTCTATGAATTAAAACTTAAAAGATGCACTATTTTATGATTTTAATTTTGTTTTTCTTGAATTAATGACCTAATAATTAAATATGAATAATTATAGATCCAATTAATTATTAAAATGGCTAATAATCAATTTGAACTATTTTATTTATTTTTTAGGAGTATTTAGGGCGGGGCAAAAATCACGTGCTCACAGTATCGATCGCCTTATACCGACCGCTCTGACTCCGAACCCAACGACGCCCGACCTCGAGTTTTCTTTCTCGAAATGCTGGTTCCGATTTGAAACAATCCGACTCTGGACTACACTTGAGCCCGATCTTCCTTGCATGCTCGATTGCGTCCGACCCAGTACAGATAGTCCCCTCGTTTATTGGAGAAAACGACATGAACTGCCGCCCTTTGGAATTAGGTCAAGTACAAGCACACTCGTTGCCCATGACACGAAGTTCGAAGCATCAAATCATTCATCCTAAAAGCGTCTCGTTGATGGATGACAACATCACGATGACGCGCGTGACTACTGTCTAAAAGGACCGTCGCATGTCCTAGCTGGCAACAAAACCTGCAACTTCTGCAAACGCCATTTAATGCCTTCCCATCTCGTTTTTCTGAACCGCCGTTTTTGCAAGTATAAATACCTCATTCATCCTTCTATTTCCAAACTTTACGTTGTTCTACAATTTACCGCTTTAGCTTTCTGCCTCCTTGCTCCACAAAACTTTTCTTGCACATCATAATCCTTTGCTCTTGCTATTATCACTTCAATCGCAATGGCAAAAACTTCTAAGTCCGTACCACAAAAGCAACAACCTTCATCTTCCCAGCCTGCCGAAGAGGCTGAACCAGTTCATGTTGGGGAAACTTCTTCAGAACCTCCCTTGAAAGCTTTCGTTCCAGTCGGATGCTTTATCGGCTCCGACTTTAAAGTTGAGAAAGCCTCTTCGGGAACTTGGCCGGGGAGAACCAGTCTTTATGTACGTTAGTTCGATCACCCGCAAAATCCTTGACAGAGTGAAGGTGGAATGTAACTGGGCCGATAAGGACGTGGTAACCCCCTCTCCATATGAGGCGATTACCACCTATGTAGAAGGTTACTTGAGCGTGTATACCTATCCCTTCACGTTGGGACCCTTGGACCCCATAATCGTCGCCTTTTGCAAAAGGTACAACGTTACTCTGGGCCAGGTTCATCCTTCTGTTTGGAGGATAGTTCATCTTTTCCGCTTTTTTGTGAGTAAGGACGAAGGGCATCCTTTCACTGTCGATCATCTACTCCTATTATACAGTCCCAGAATGTTTAGAGGGGGACTAATAAAACTCGCTCGCCGGGCCAGCAAGGCCCCATTCTCAAGCATTGATGAAGATAAGGACCGGGGATGGATGAGTCGATTCATCCGAATAAGGACCTCCGACTTGATCCCCGCAGAAGACATGTCGTTCCCTGAAAAGTGAAAACCGAGACGTAAGTGTCATTTTCTTACTTAAAATCATTTGATGTTTTCCTTCTAGTGCTTAATCGATATGTTTTATAAGGTATAGCAGTCTCTCAAGCGCCGGCCGCAATTCATCACTTGGAGGAGTGGGTCCGGAGAGTGGTGTCTTAGAGGACTTACTCCGAACGAGCTTGGCACGAGATATCGAAGGGCCTCTGGGAGGCTAAAAACCATGGTGAGCAAAACATTCCTCTTTGTTACTTCGAGTGATTGGTGTTGCCACTAATTCCTCCCTTTTAGGCCTTTCGAAGGACGCCGAATTGAGGTCGGGATCCATCGATGATGAAGTTCCTTGCCCTCCCCCTACTTCGGAGAAAGAGGGAGGGAAAAAGAGAAAAGAAGTCCCCGGCTCTCCCGAGCCCGAAAAAAGGAGGCTCAAGAAAAAGCATATAGCTCATAAAACAAGAATCGCCGATTTAGCCATTCGGTTGAGCGACAAATCCGAGGAAGATCGGAACCTCGATACTTCAAATAACAAATTACATCAGACAATCCCCACGGTTGACGAAGTTCGAGTTCCTCGATCGGAGGGCATCGAGGCGAGGACGGAGATCGGGGTTCATGCTGGTACGAGGGAGGCAACGCAAGGGGTCTCGGACCTCCCGGAGATGATGGATTCACCTTCCTTTTCGGAGGCAACTCTGAATGAGGCCCAGGCTGCAAGAACGAACTCATCGGGTAAGGGCCCGATTACAGCTGGAGCATTCGAAGAATTTTTTGACGGGGTGCCATTGGCCGATACTTTCGGGCTTGAAGTGCCAAGAAGGAGTCCCCCCGCTGAGACGAGTGAGGTGTCTATCGGCACCAAATTGGTCGATAAATTTCCTGCTCCGAGCTCCAACCCCGACCGAAAGAGGGTGATAAAGTTCACAGTTCCCCAAGACGCTCGAGCTCTGGGCGCGCCTATAGGTGTGGCCAGCTATCTTCGTTGTTTTGTGACCGACGAGGATCAGGCCGCAATGAACGTGGTGGATTGGGCATGCTTATTCAACGAAGCTCAACAGGCATCGAACAAGGTATGCTTCCTCATATGTTCTACTTTATATCTAATACCTTATCCCTAAATTTGAACTGACTGTCTTAGTGTGTATACTTTACAGGCTTCGGTGCTTCACCATGAAGCGTTCCTCCGAATAAGGGAATAAATGACACAACAAAGGGCACAACGTCAGCGGCTCGAAGGTGAGATGTCGAGCCTTCGAGCCGAGCTAGACTTCACGTGGAGGGAGCACAGCAAAGCAGTCGATCAGCTGGAGCAGCAGGCAGACCGATTAGATCGACTCTGAGTCGAAGCGAGCGAGGCTAAGGCTGAGGCTAGTGAATGGAGAACAAAGATTGAAACTCTGACTTTGCAGAAAGAAACCCTCCAAACTAGCTTAGAAGAACAGGTTTTGGAGGCGCAAGAGAAAGTTGGAGTTCTGACTGAAAAAACTGAATCTCTTCAAGGCCAAGTCGAGTCGCTTATTCAGGATCGGGGTGTTCTGGTCAACCAGCTCCAAGAGGCAAAGTCGGAGATTGCTACCACCAAGGCCGATGCCGATGATTTGGTAGCTCAATATAGGGCCGACGCCGAGGCCGCCCAAGAGCAGTCGAAGATACTGGTCGAGTATACTAAGTGTCAGACCCGCCTCTCTGTTCTCGAGGAGTTGCAAGCCCGGGGTTTCGATTTGTCTTCCGAAGTTGAAGAAGCAACTAGGATCAAAGCCGAAATGAGGAAGCAAGCTTTCCCAGAGGAAGATGAAGACGGTTCCGACTGACGCTGTTTATAAAATGAAGTGTCATTTCTGTAATCTGAATGTATAAAGGAGGTTCCTTCGTGGCTTATTAAATTCCTCTATTTTGCTCGACTTTGCTCTGCAATTTTCATATCCTGTAATTTTCCTGCCTTAGCTAAGATCGCAAACGAGCATAATCGGTCTTGATAGATTAAAAATGATTTGGCCTTAGCCTTATCTCAAATTCGTGGATGAGCTAAATGAGCCTTGTCTGTCCCCGAGCCCTTTTTGGCCTGTTAAAGAATCGGGATCATGCCTTAGAAGAATTTGATCCTTTTCAAATTTCAATAACTTATCTTGGCCTTAGCCCCATTTTTTAGAGAATCGAGGTCTTGCCTTGGCAAGCTTCAATCGTTTTTGAATTTTAGTCTAGTTCGGCCTTAGCCTTTTACAAACTAGGGTTGCTTGAATCGGTCTTATTTCCCTCCGAGTTCTATTAACCCAATATGGCTTTGGCCTAGCAATCAATTTTTGGGTTTGCCTTGTTAGGTCTTACTCCCCTTCGAATTCAGTATGCATATTTTAACAATGTCAATTCTTGATAATGCGATGATAATCGAAGAAGCCCTTGGGCTTAAAAACATAATGTTAGTGCCCAAAGACTTTGTTAATATTCATATGCTTGTACATCTTTGTTTAATGAGGGGGAAGATCGATCTATTCGGGCTCGGTTCTTCTGACCGTTTGACCCTTACATTGGTTCCTAGCGATCTTTATGAAGTCCCCTTGAAATTGAAGTGAGTAGATGAAGATTTCGAAAACAACATTAGAGTCGAATATCAAATTTGTGAACCCTGATGAATGACCGATCTATGTTAGCACGATTTATGGTTGCCTCATTAAAAACCTTGCCGTAAAACCCAATTTAGGACAAAACCGGTCGAAGGGAAAAAGAGTGCAACGCGTGCTTTCAGTCCTAATGCCTTGTGCTTACTGGTTCAATACCGATCCATCCTGCATGTGTTAGTACTAACAAACGAAACAAAAGAAAGAATGAAATAAATTACCTCAACAGTAGTACCGCTTCAAGTGGCTCACGTTCCAATTATTTGGCAGTTGCTTGCCATCCATAGTCCCGATTTTTGTAAGACCCCTTTCCGGTGACCCTCAAGACAGTGTAGGGACCTTCCCAGTTCGGTCCCAATTTTTCTTCGTTGGGGTGTCGGGTATTGGGCGTAACTCTTCTGAGTACCAAGTCCCCGGCGTTAAAATATCGGAGACGGGTTCTCCGATTGTAGTACCTCTCGATTTTTTGCTTCTGGGCTGCCATTCTGACTAGAGCAGCTTCCTTCTTTTCATCCAAAAGTTCTAGACTGATGTTCATAGCCTCCCGGTTTGACTCTTCGGTTGCATATCGAAACCTGCGCTTGGCTCGCCTACCTCGACCGGTATCAATGCTTCGGTGCCATATACTAAGGAAAACGGGGTGGCCCCGGTGCTGGTTTTCTCAGTTGTTCGGTATGCCCATAAAACTTCGGGCAGCATCTCCCTCCATTTTCCTTTAGCGTCGGCTAGGCTTTTCTTTAAGTTTTGGATTATGATTTTGTTGGTCGATTCTGCTTGACCGTTGCCGCTGGGGTGGTATGGAGTCGACAATATCCTCTTGATCTTGTTATCTTCGAAGAACTTTGTTATCTTATTGCCGACAAACTGTTTGCCATTATCGCATACGACTTCTAAAGGCATCCCGAACCGGCAAATAATATGGTCCCATATGAAGTCAATCACCTCCTTTTCCCTGACCTTCTCGTAAGCTTGTGCTTCCACCCACTTAGAAAAATAGTCAGTCATAAAAAGGATAAATTTAGCTTTACCTGGTGCTCGAGGGAGGGGATTAAAATAACATAGAAAAACATGATTCTACAGGAAAAAGCACTCAATCTTTTGTTTAACTGGTATTTCACAGGTGCTTCTAACATTTGGAAAATAATTGTGTTGTATTGTTTCAGTTTCTTTCTTTTCGAATAGTGCACATTAGCGCCAAAACTGCTACGACTCATGCTCTATGCTCTGTGCTCTATTTCAGTATTTCTACACCCTTCTCTTTTGAATTTTCACCACATGAGCATTTCTTTAACACTGGCAAGCACAAACCATTCAACTCATGCATGTTCCATACTGTGCCCTATAATCGATATTCAATCAGGCAGTGAATTATTAGTTGATTAAGGTCTTTCCCTCTCCCCTTTCACATAAAATGACAAATTATGTATGTGTTCTTTCCCTCAAGCTCTACACTTTAAGTAGCTTTTCTAGCTGCTAAACGAGGAAACAAACTTTTCTTTGCGCTCTAGAGATTCCTGCGGTGAGGAAAATTCCTGGTCTCCCTTCTCAGCAAAATGTTGATAACATGGTTTTACTCTAAAGGAGTCCATTTCGGTGTAACCTTACGTGTGAATACAATCTTCTGCTTGTAGAGGAGTTCAAGCAAGCTATGAGGTTCTTCATCATTCTGTGTGTTGTTACTGTTCCTTTTTCCTCTTCTAAATAAAGTGTTATTGCAATTATTTTGTTTGTTGTGTAGTCCATGGTTTAGAGTTCAAGGTTCAGCTTGACCACCTCCGCACACCATCGAGTTCTGCTCTCTACATTCATTCTCTGAGCTCGGTCCCTTTAACCTTTCTCCAGAATCAGCTTCAGTGGTGGAAATGGATCATTTCGAAAGCACATGATGCATAGTACTGAAAATTGTTTATTGACTGTCCTCTAAGCTTACCTAACTGGGAATTAAATTCTTTGTTTCAGATTGATGAAAATCAAGACCACTCTTTAAGGCATAATCCTGCTTCTTATTCTCAGTTTGTGAATGGCGCAAGAAGGGGTTTACATAGGTTTGAACCAATTGCTACTGGGCAATATTATTTTTTGCATCTGCATTTTAAATATTTTTCTACTCTTAACATTTTTTATTAGTAAGGTTTGCATGTCGTTGCTGGTGAGAGTAATTGACATGTAACATGCACAAACTTCTTGTTCTATGTTATTCTGATCTATAGTTTCTGTGCAAGACTATCACCGGACAGCACATTGCCAATTTTGAAAATTTCTGCCGTTGTTGGACCAATACCTCATCTGAGAATTTCCTGGTAGCATGCCATTAGTAAAAGGAGGGAGATAAAACCTTACCTTCTTTTCTTCCCGAAAGCGCAAAACCTAGTATGAGATGTTTCATTCAAAATTGAGTCATTGTATAGCATTTACTTTGAAAGTGAACCAATACCCTCCACATGACTGATTCAAAAGAAAGATATCGGAAGTGATATCATGATTTCCGTTGTGTTCCCTAATCTCTAAAGATGATAATCTTTTTGTTGAGAACCCTTCTGTAGAATAACTACTTAATTTTTCAGTTGTTTTCTTTTTATTTTTTTCAAATTTATTCTGCATTATTTGTATCATCACGTGTACTATTTGCTGCTATACTTTTTTCCATTTTGTTCTCGTCTGTCTTAATTATCACAAAGAGTCTAAAAGAAGGTAGTTGGTGTACATTCTGCAAAACCAATTTTTCTGTGAAGGTCAGTAGGAGTCTGAATTTTTGTTTTTCCCCTTCTGTAAAGGACTTCTATGAATAACCTGCTGGTCAATACTTTTCATTTGTATACCTTTCTAAGCGAAGCCGTTGGCTAATTGGTCAGGTTGGGAACTGTATTCAGCCATCTGGTAACAGAGTCTTCTGCTGGTTCGGATTTGGATGATCCTCTTATTGCGCTTCTAGGAGTGTTCTGGCAAATGTTAGAAAAACTTTTTCAGTCAGAACACATTGGAAATGCTGTTCTATCTATGGCAGCATGCAGAGCTCTTTCGCAAGCAATTCAGTCATCGGGTACTTCTTTTCTGATTTTTTTTTTTAAAATTAATTAAACCAGCAGCAGCTTATTTGATACAACAAACAACAACATATCCGGTGTAATCCCACATAGTAGGATCTAGAGAGGGTAGTGGGTACGCAGACCTTACCCCTACCTTGTGGAGATAGAAAGGTTGTTTCCAGTAGACCTTCGGCTTAGAAAGCATAAGCACAACAGTAATGAAAAGAAAAACGGCAAGAAACAACAGTAAGAAGCCATGAAAAGAAGCATTAATAAGAACAAGATAGTAAGATGACTAAAATGAAAGAAACAACATGTAGTATTAGAAACCCAAGACCAATAAAATACGAGAGTACTAATACTACTGGTATGACTACCTAACCTTCTACCCTAATCCTTGACCTTCACACGTTTCTATCAAGGATCATGTCCTCGATAAGGTGGAGCATCTCCAGGTCTTTGCCTAATCACCTCTTCCCAATACTTACCTTAGGCCCTCCAACGCCAACCTCTCACACCTCTACCTCTCCTTTGATGAAAGTGAAATTTTTCCAAGATCTAGGAGGCTTACCAATTATTACCTATCCTTTTCTATATTTATACAAGTAATTTTTGTCACCTTCTGCACCACAACATGGTTTTAGATGTTGGTATCTAAAAATTTTCATTTTCATGTGTCATTGAAAAAATGGCATCTTTTCATGCTAAGTAGTATATAACGAAGTAAAGGACAAGAAATCAAAACCAGAAGGAAAAGGAACAGATTTTGTCATGATCCAAGTCGAGGCTATGATCCGCGCCTAGGGATTTGTCCCAAGCAAGACCTTCCCAAGTTTTTCTGTAAGTAGGACCGAGTCTCCCCTGTTTCCGGAGCCATCCTAGTCCCTGTATCAACTAGTAGGCCTAATCCGATTATAAACTTAAGTATACATCTGCAATATTGTTGCATAAGCAAGGGACTATGCAATATTGTTATCCGACGGACTTCGCCAAAGACATGTCTAAACCAGTTGTTAATTGTCAATTCAACAGTAACCCAATTCAACTTATGTAAAATATAACAAGAGGGGTGAGTCTACTGATTCAATAAATGGTTACTCCATCCGAGGCGGATAAGCGACACAAAGGTTCGAAAGTACTAAAGCACATAGTTCCATATATAAACAAATATAATTACGAGTACAGTACTTTCGGTACACGTTGTCTATAGCGTAGCAATAGGGTGCATTAAAAGTTTTTTAACTAGTAACTGCTTTTCCAAACCCCTTCCAGCTAGGGACACTTATAAGCTACCGACTCCAACTCCTAGAACGACTGGATAGGAGTAAGCTCCACCACACATGAGCGATTAATCTGTCTGTGTATTAATTCAAGTAGCACATTTGCTAGTACAGGTGACCCATTTCTTTATTTTTATTTTTATATAAAGTAATAAAAATTTATTATTAAAGGGCACCGAACACCCATATACAAGGACTAAACCAAAAAGTAGAAAACCTTACAAAAACATATGTTTTTTAATATAGAGTAATAAATTTTATTATTGGAGGGCATAGAATTACCAGCTCAAGCCTTAACCATGACAGTATTTCCAACCACTAGCGAGACGCTATTAGGCAATGTAAAAGGAGGCAATTCACATCTTCTCCAAGCTTTTACACATGAAGCACCAACTGGCACATGTAATCTTCCTCTTCCTCAAATTCTTAAGTCATCGGATCGCCCCCCTCCCATCGCACCTAGCCAAGTTAGAGAGCACATTGTTCACGTTACCCTCGGAATCCATCAGGAGATGGAAAAACTGACTCCTTTTTGCCCTTTTCGTTGTTGGACATAATAGAAAAGCTTCTATTATTCCCACCCATAGCCTTATTCAATACAAGATACTTGCTTATACATTTATGTCATGTACAAGAATGTCTTTCATCGTGTATAGGGTGTATCAAGTAAGTACACGTACAACATGTTTTACAACAAGTAATTGGTGATATAATTACCACATATGTCTAGTCTCATGTACATTTAAAGCTAGTCAAATGCATATACAAGCATGTCCCCACACAACAAATAGGAGCATATTTACATATAACACAATTAATCCCAGAAAAGCAACCCAAAGAGAGGGTTCCCCCTCACCTTAAACCTCAGTTACGGCATCAAAACGTCAATTGTCGTCAACCACGGTAGTATCTTGTCAATTTAACATCGGTACGAGATAACCAATTAATTCTAGTCAAGAAATATAAGTTCCAACCACCAAAACCTCAAAAATCCCCCACCCCCACACTATCACACATCTGCACATATTAACAAGTACACATATAAGCCATTTAAATTTGGGGGGGAGGGGATATTGTAGGTTTCCGAACCAATACAAGGACAAGTTATTTACTGAAGTATTCTCTTGTAGGTAGTACTTTTCTAGAGAAATTTGAGACCTTGATCACATAATTCCTTACTGCTTGAGTGCATTACATTTGCAGGTAAGCACTTCACGTCTGTTTTGCCAAGAGTGCTAAATTGTTTGTCGACAAACTTTGTATCATTCCAAAGCCATGATTGCTACATAAGAGCAGGTAGAGTGTTATTAATTGCTTCAAAGCTTTGACATGTACAATTCTTCGTTCTTAGATGTATTTACTTCCCTTGTGCCCTTCTGCAGAAGCAGTATCATTATATCTCTGAACTTTTCTTAGAACAAGTCTCAATTTCAATAATGAAGCAATGGCTTTAACTAGTCTTTTTACTGTGAAATTTATACCAGGAAATGGTTTTAGGTCATTGTGGCTTTGTCTGCTTGAATCTGTTTTTCTTCTTTTGATAGTCGTAAGAGTTGCCAACTGGCAACTTAGCTGAGTTGCAACCTATTTCCAATACAACTACCTTTGTTTCAGCTGATCAATAACTTTTGCAGCTTCTGTTCTCATTGAGGAATTTGGCAGTAGAGAAGAATACGGACATCTTTTTGTCAGCATCTTTGAAAGATTTTCCAAGTCAACATCAATTATGGCTCTTACTTCCTCATATATATGTGATCAAGAGCCCGATCTGGTTGAGGCCTTTGCTAATTTCACATCTATTTTTGTCCGCTGCTCTCCAAAGGTTTTGGTTACCTCTTTTTTATGTTTCTATAGATATGATAACAAAATTAAAGAAACAATCATATTTGTTCAAGGTTTAAACATATATAGGAAAAATGCTTAAATCAGGAACATAATGAAACCAGACATGCTCTTTGAGAAATCTAGGTTTATTTAAAAAGTTAGTTCTCACATATAGTAATTAAACACTGATTTTGATTATGGAACTTGAAATATGAGAATAATTATTCCTTCGGGTTAAAAGATCCTAACCACCTGCATGTTTTTGTTACATGTTAATATCTGATGATTTAACATTTTAGTGTTTTAGTTTTTTATTCTTATATCACCCTTATACCTTTATTAATGGGTAAAGAGTCAAAAGTGTCCCTCGACTATGCAAAATGGAACAAGTTTGCCCTCTGTTAAGTGTCTCGTTCCGACCCTGTCTTTACCAAAGTGACTCGTTTTTGCCTTTATGGCTTACTGCAGCAGCTAAAGAACAAACTCAGACTTCAGTCACAAAGTGCAAGGGTAATTCGGCCCATTTTCTCCTTTGCCCATGATCTTTTTCAAACAAGTCATTTAACCTTAACTGTAGGTCCGTTGCTTGTTTTGTGCTTCGTGTTTCTCGCCTCCCAAAAATGTCTTCCTTTCTCATCATTGCTTACATTTATTTTTGTTCTATGTCCTACAGTACCTCAATAACTCTTTTCGCAAACCTATGAAATACACTCTAAAAAGTAATCCAAATTCGAGAATTTTCTTCCTCGTCCACTTTGACATTCCTCCAATTTCCAGTCTCTAACACCTTGTAAAAGCAAATTTCCAATTCCCAACTTCCTTCCCGCAAACAGAAACAATTTCCCAAGACTCCATCTAATTCAATCTCTTTCTGGCTTTGAGAACAACCTTCCCACGTGATTAAAGCTTCGTACTGGACCCTTCTAGGTAGTTCCAGGTAACTCCAGTTTGCTTATCAATATAGATTAAGAGTAAACATATGGACCATTTCCCACTTATTTGACCTGGTACATGCAGTTTCATATTCGAGACATCGCATAATTCTGTCTACTGGGGTTTCATTTTCTTCAATCTCGAGTTGTGCACTTCATGCATATGCTCCAGGTCGTTTTCCTCTTCATCCGCCCCTTTCTTTCTCGTCAAATGATCGTGCTTCCTGTTTTATTGAGGCAAAGCAACTACCATTGTTCTTGCCGGAAATGTTCCCCCTTGGTCAGATGCTTCAACTTCATATTTGCCATCGATAAAAAAGTTACTGGATAATTCAGGGGAGGAGCCTGGACCTTTGATATCAAACTGTGTTATTAAAAGCAATCTCGCTGTTGTATACAGCTATTCTGCAAATAAGAGCAATGGGTCCGCGCTTCGCATAGGTGTCAACAGAACAGCTTCAGAGCAGCGTGTGTTTCGTACAGTAAAGGCTCAAAGCGCTCCGAGTGAGCAGCAGTCACTTTTAAATTTGACTTAAAGGAGAAAAACAAGGATAAAACTGGGCCTCAAGTGAAGAAGCAAAGTGCACACTTCAAATTGAACCGCACTCGATTATATCCGTGTCTTCTTTTCTACTAGGGTATTCCCAATCTAGGTATAATGTTAGCCAAGTTAGTACGTCTTTGTAGGTGGAACATTGTATCCTTTCTCTCTATGCCCCATGTCACCTCCTTCACCTGATGGATATTGAGTAGGATTATCAGTCATTTAGGAATCTAGGCAGCTTTTACGGTGCAGTTGTGTTATCTATTTGATGGATATAATTCCTGTAGATGTAGGCAAACCAGCGTGTTCCAACTCCTTTGCTAGTCTCCAGACCCAATTACTTTTCCTGGAATCCGCAGGATCTTGTATTATGTCTAGTTATGATTGCAATGCTAATGTCTTGGTTTTTATGAAAGTCCTTTTTCCTTCTTCCACTTGTATACCCAGCTGTGCTGCTTCCTTACTATGGCAAACCAAAGTAAACTTTATTTGTCCAAATTGATCAAGCACAAGATATACTAGCTTAGAGAAGACCACAAATTTTGATTATACCTAATGATTACTTGAAAATTCTTCGTCTATCTTATCTGTTTTTCTTCTCTTCCTATTCATGTCAATATGGCAGCAATATTTGTGGTCTTTCCATTATTGTTTACCTGCATGCAGGTGCTTATTTCAAAAAAATTAAAATTAAAAAGATGAGAGAGCACGAGCTTTGTTATTTTGTTTTCGTAATTGAAGAAACAACTTGTGACTTTGACACCTTCTTTCTGGATGTGCTCAGGAAGTGTTACTAGTTTCTGGCTCCATCCTCGAATTATCATTTCAAAAGGCAGCTATATGTTGCACTGCTATGCATCGTGGCGCAGCACTAGCAGCAATGTCTTTTATGTCATGTAAGTCAGGAAAATGAGTTGAAGCCCCCCACCCATCAAATATCCTGCTTTAACTTTGTCTCACATTTCATTAACTTTTTGCATTTTGTGGCACCTGATTTTTGACATGCTATTGATGTTTGTTAGAATATCAAGAGAATATGTGCTTAGATTCATATATATCTAGATTTGTTGTACTTGAATAAGAAAAAGTTTATAGAATATTTTATAGGATATCTTGGGCGGTATTGCTAAAATCTATCACTTTGTCACTTAAAGCAATAAAGGGATGCGAAGCGAAGCGAAGCGAAGAATTATTGCTTCATGGGTAAAGCCATGTGCAATAGAGAAGTTTGCACCTCAAACAATGGTGCACAAAGTTACTCTAGTGAGAACTTGGCGCTTCTTTGAATTTCAACTTTGAGGGTTGGATATCGCGATTAAGGTATATTGGATGTTAAAATTAGTTATTTTATTACGATTTCATTTTAATTGTATTAAATCATGGATGTTTAATATTTTTTAGTTCTAGTAAATGGTGCGCTTCACTTCTTGTTTTTCGCTTTAAGCCCAATGGACCTTGTTTTTTTTTTTTTTTTTTTCACTCTTTGCTTTTAAAAACATTGATCTTGGGAAACCCCTGGGCTTTGGTCTGGTAGTTAGAGCGTAGCTTGTGATGTGTGGTTAGACACATCTCACTGGTTCGAAACCTGCCGCAGATAAATGTCCGATTTATAAGCGGACAGGTTAGAGGACGGACTATTATCCACTGAGTTTCGAACTGTGCGTCACTGACCCTCGAACATTTTTACCTTAAGTAAACATTTATATTCGAATAATTTTATTTAATTATAGAGTGTTAACTTACCTTATTAGTGTAGAATCTATTTTCACGAATTAGCTTTCACTTCTGGTTGGCGATGCCGACCAGTGTATGTTGACGCCTGGCTAATATGTTCTTTTCTTTTTTACTCAACTCTTCAGCAATACACTTAGCGACCGTTCCTGCTTATTTTAGTTTATCATAGTATTGTATAATATCATGGGATGGCCCTTCCTCAAGGTAGATGAACCTCTTCCTGACAAAGTAATAATTTTGTTAATATTGTCAAAACATCTCAGTATTAAAATGTCATAAAAAGTAGAGAACTTATACAAACATAATGCCTTTTTTTAATAAAGTAATAATTTTGATATGGTTGTGGGACAATCTCAGTATACAAATGTCATAAAAAGTAGAGAACTTAACAATAAACTTTAAAAAATGAAAAAGAAAATAATATAAAATGCTCCCGGGCACTTTTCCCGAGAACTTCTCTTTCCTGCTTCTTAGGATTGTAAAACTACCTTTTCCGGTGTCTCCGTATCGGAATTCCTTCCTTTCGTTCTGAAACCCAGTTTTCACCCACTGTGATTACTGATTAAATCATCTTCTCTTTCACTACTTAGCCAAGCTGCTACTATAGATCCCATGGAGGAAAGTAGAATTTACTTCAATATGGGTTTTAATTCTTTTGACATCACGGGGTGAGCTTTCAACAAAGACGTATGGTATGACTGGGTGGAAAAAAGCCGCAATATGATGAGACGCTCAACATTAAGCAGAAAGATTATGGAATGGATCTGCAACATCCTTAAAGAGGCCTGGAAAGATTAGAGGAATATGGTTAGGGGATGGAAAACCAAGGAGCACCTAACAGAATATGTTTGCACTAGGAAGGACAACAATCATGGAAGAAATATGAGTATTTTGTCACTTCTGGGAGATGAGAGGTCAGTTATAATAATTCCTGAATTAGCTTTAAATGCGGGGTGGAGTGACATAGCCTTTAAGATAAAAAAGGTTCATTAAATGCTATTCACAACAGAGCATTGCAGAGCCTCCTAGAACTACTGATGAGAACTACCCCTATGCCAAAGCATTACGAGAGAATAAATCTGTAAATGGCAGTCAAACTTTCTCAGAGAATCAGCTACCACTACAATCAAAGGAGATATTGTTGTCTCGGAGCTAGCTGGCATGAAGAATCCTGGTCTGCTAAAAAGGTGCTTAGTTGGGTACTTTGGGCAACAAGTAGTAGAAAGACCCTCTCTATCAGACATCAGGAGATGGACGTCTGTTACTTGAAAAGCTGTTTTCGGGGTGAACATGTATGAGATGGCCGTAAATATGTTTTTATTCTAGTTCCGTTTAGGTGTATGGCAGAGCAGATATTGCAAAAAGAATGTAGATGGAAGAACTTCTCAGATTTTTGGTTGTTTCCTCTATTCCAATTGACTCCTATCGGCATCAAAAAATACTAGTGTGTCATTCGTGAATAAAAGGTGAATTATGATGCCTTGAGTTCTAAACATAGCCGAGAAGCCGCTCAAATGTGCCTGCATTACTGCTTAATACATCATTCTGCTTGTTGCTTCCATAACTAATGTGAACAACATCGGCGATAATGAATTTCCCTGTCCCAAACCCCTTGAGTAACCAAAAGATCTACTAGGCCTGTCATTCACAAATATCAAGCATATGACTGCAGATATGCAAAATCTTATCCATTTCTCTTCTGTCCTCGATGCCCATGCTCAGCATAATGAAGTCCAGGAATCCCAGTTGATATGATCATATGCTTTCTTAACATCTAGCTTGCACAACAAACCCAGTTCTCCTAGCTTCCTTCTTGGAGTCCACTGCATCATTTGCCACCAAAGCTACATCTAGAATATGCCCTACACAAAAGCTTTCTATGAAGTAGACACTGTCTCGTCCAAGACCTTTTTTAGTCTATTGGAAAGCATCTTAGAAATGATCTTATAAATGCTTCCCACTAGACTACTAGGTCTATTATACTTGTACCTCCTCCTTTTTCGGGGTGATGGCTAGGAAAGGTGCATTAAGACTTCTCTCAAAATCATCGGCCTCTTAGAATACCGCCGCAGTCTTCAACACCTCCCCCTTAGCCGTGCTCCAAAACTGTTGGAAGAAAGCCAATGTGAAACTATCTGGACCTAGGGCTTTATCACCTGCATAACTCTCTACTGCTCCCCACACCTCCTCCTTCCAGTTTCCCTCTCCAGCCACTCCCTTTTCTTATCCCAAAGTTGCTTAAACTGTATCCCTCTTGGCTTTGGTCTCCCACCTATCTCTTTAAATAAACCTAGGTAGAAACCTGCTATAGCCTTTTTTTACTGAGTCTCCTGTTCACACCACCCACTCTACCTCCGTCATCTCCATAAAATTTCTCCTATTATTTCACCTCTATCCTACGAAAGAAATAGTATTAAGGTCCCCCTCCTCCAACCATAACGCCCTCAATTTTGTCTCCAACTAGTTTCTTGGGCTATGCCAAAGTAGCTAACACCCTCTTTAATTCCTTTTCTCTCTCTTCCTTTCTTACCTCTAATTCTTTCCGCCCTCCAACCATCTCCGAATCCCTTAGTTCATTCAGGATCTCCCGCATTTTCACCTCAACCCTCCTAAACACATCCTTATTCCACACAGTTACCTCCCCCTTCAACAATTCCAATATCTTGGCGAGGAGCTCTTTATACTTGCTCATAACCGGATAACCATTCCACCATCCCGTCATCTCTCTCCAAAGTATATTGCTCTCAAACACATGATCCCGAATCCGAAGGGGGTTTTCGTGGTCTTCCTCTGCTGCCATCCAACAAAATAGGAAAATGGTCCACACTCAATCTGGGCAAAGGGATTTATACTACATTTGGAACCATCTCCTCCCATGTAGTAGATAACAAAAATCTGTCAAGTCTAGATCTTGATGTTGAATCCTTAGCTTTGACCCATATTGACACATGTTAATCAGTTTCTCCTTAAGTTTCATGATATTAGAATAGACCCCTTGCTGCAAAGCATGTGAGAAAAATATACTTTTCTCGATGCTCTGAGAACCCAAACTGGTAGGTGTGGAAAACTGGTGTCCTCTCTTTTCTAGTAGCCCGTGTAAGAAGAATTTCATTGAAAATAAATCGCTTTTCATCTCTTTCCACTTCCAACTATCCCGCTTGGACCATATGATATTCTGCTTATAGAATAATTCCATCAGGTTATTGAATGCCTATACCACCAATCTTGTAGATTTCTCCTGAATTTGCAAATTCCACAAGGTTCCTCTATCTTGAAACATATGAACTTGATAAAAAGTTGTCGTGTCCATCTTACTTGAGATGCTGAAAATGGTTGGAACAAAAATGCTTAGGCTGTCTGTCGTCACCCAATCATCTATGCTTCTCTATCCAGCAATATCTTAAATGTTGAAACTTACCGATCCAAAAAAGTACCTCAAATGTTGAAACTTGCTACTGTTAGATAGTTATGTATAAATAATCTCAGTCCCGTATATAGTAGGAGTAGAATATGTATTGTAGGGCTCATTGTATCATTGTTAATAAAAACATATTTTTCTCCCGTGCATTCTTACATGGTATGAGAAAATTATCGTTGTGCGTCATTCCAACAACATCTGGGAAGAAAGATCTCATCGCCGATTACTGTGCATATACCAATATCACCATCAGATCCAAAACCCTTGTGCGACCAAACCCTAGAAATTCCAATCCCATATGAATAGAAAAGTCAGTCACCGTGCGTCTTTCCGATTGACGACTCAAGTGATTTGCGTTATCTCCTCATCGGTAAGTGTTGTGCGAAAACCAACACTACCATTTTGTTCAGGCGACAAAACCCTAGTCAATCGCTCTGGCAGAAAGTCGCGCGCATCCACGCACCGCCAGAACTAGGGTTCCGGCGAGCTACAGTAACTTTTACGGCGCGTGTGAACCATTCCGGCCACTTTTTTTGACAAAACTTCTTCGGGACAACTTACTCACAAAAACATAGCCGCCATAATAACAAGCAGGCGAAGCAGCTAGAAGTTCTCGCTTCATGAGGCTTGGTTTATTTTGTCATAAAAGAAAGTTGGTTTCGTGGGTTTATTGATTAGTACACCTCCGGTGCTGGTAAGGCTGGGACCGTAGTCGTCAGTCTCCGGTTTGACGCCCCTATTCTTAATCCAACTTGAGGGGAAGTGTTAGATAGTTATGTATAAATAATCCTAGTCTCATATGTAGTAGGAGTAGAATATGTCCTAGTCCCTTATGTAGTAGGAGTAGAATATGTCCTAGTCTCATATGTAGTAGGAGTAGAATATGTCTTAGTCTTATATGTAGTAGGAGTAGAATATGTATTATATATAAGGCTCATTGTATCATTGATAATAAAAAAGAGATTCCTCTCCGTGCATTCTCACAGCTACATTAAGTATGCCCAATACGATCTGCTATGAATGAGAACCCCAAGCCATAACGGAACATGGCAATAGCTTGATCAGATCCTTATGCGTAATCGAGATCTTGTGAAGTCCATTTAATAGTGCACCTTAATGAAGATTAGGGTAGAACGCTAGTAGGTAATCTAGGGTTTCTCTTTGTCGTACTCAATTTGCTAGCATTAGTATTAGTATGATATCCGTTTATTCATAGATTGTTATTACTACCTAGAGTTTAAATTCTTTCTTGGCTTCGGTCTTATTTTTATCTTATTGTTATTCCTACTTATTGCCATTACTTTTTTTCATCCGTTCTCCAACCGAGAGTTTATCGGAAACAACCTCTATGCCCTTCCAGGGTAGGGGTAAGGCTGCGTACATCTTATCCTTCCCAAATCCCACTTGTGGGAAATTACTGGGTTTGTTGTTGTTTTACATATGTACTACTTGTGCAACTATAATTTGTTACGGCTGTTGAAGACCATTTTTAAGTCCTTGGTCCATTCATGATATCGAAGTTCCCTTCTGATTCTGACCTTAGTAAAGTAGGGTTTACATCTGATGATGTGTTATTCAACTCTACATGAGAAACTCTTAACTTGATATTGTGCTTCAGGTTTCCTGGAGACAGGCTTAAATGCTTTGGTTGAATCCCTTGCACATGGTTCTGAACTGGAAAGCATAGTTGGTATTTCTGATAGTTCAATTGATGCTATGGCAATACAAGTCATATCTCACAGTGGTGACAGCCTCGTGTCAAACCTAATGTATGCTTTACTTGGCGTTTCTGCGATGTCAAGGGTAAATTGAACCAGCTCTCGTCTTTTCCTCGAGATACTATAGAAAGAATTGCTAGCAATCAAGTTTGGTCAGGTTGCTTTGTATCTAAAGCATTTATTTTGCATGTATGTCGTAGGCTGCTAGGGTCTTATCTTTGAATTAATCTTTAGCTATCATATATGCAAGTGAAACTTTATTAGTATTGAAAAATTTTTGCTAGAATCAGATCCTTTCTTAATTCTTACTAGGAAATATTATCATGATAGAGTAGCTCAGTATTATTGGTGAAGCATCCCAAGCCATTTTGAAAGGAAAGCAGGAGTGATGAACAACTTTCCTTCGAACACTACAGTAGGATGATTCTGGAGATCTTTATGGTCTTTTTGCTGATGCTATTGTTTCCCTCAACAGGTTCACAAGTCTGCAACCCTTTTGCAGCAATTGGCTGCTATGTGCAGTTTAAGTGAAAGAACCACCCGGAAGGCTCATCTTTGCTGGGATTCCTTACATGGATGGCTCCATTCTGCAGTCAGTCCTCTCTCTCTCTCTCTCTCTCTCTCTCTCT
>MCJB01039730.1:108445-145014 GCA_002018475.1 Nicotiana obtusifolia | reverse complement strand
CGAAGTGCCTTCTCATTTATTTTGTCAAAACAGATCCTGCTGTTAATCACTCAATAAATTGTTTCATCTACAATAATTGAGACATTGATCTTCTGCACACTTCCTTGAAGGAAGGAAGCTTGTTATTCTGGCAGCACTTATATGAGCTAATGAAATGGTCCCCTTTTGTTACTTTTATAATTTATGCATATTCTACATGTTAGCTTTATTCTGTGTGCTAGTCTGTCACTTAAAACTGATCCTGCTGTTCATGCACTCAATAAATTGTCTCTTCTACAATAATTGAGACATTGATCTTCAGTAAACATTCTTGAAGGAAGTAACAACAACAACAACAACAAACACAATATAATCCTACGAGTGGAGTTTGGGGAGGGTAGTGTGTACCTGCGTACCTTACCCATACCTTGAGGGTAGAGAGTTTGTTTTCGATAGACCTCCGGCTCAAGGAAAGAAAAAGAAAGCAGTAACAACCAGCAATACCAACAACAAAATAATAAGAAAACAAGCACTAACAACAACAAAATAATAAGGGAACAAGCAATATCAACAAGAAGATAATAAGAAAACATATAGTAATAAAGATTGTCAATAACTGAATACAAGGCTAACTACTAATACTACCGGTATGACGAAGACATACACTTGACTGCCTACTAACCTTCTACCCTAATTCTCGACCTCCACACCTTCCTATCAAGAATCATGTCCTCGGTGAGCTGGAGCAACGCTAAGTCCTGCCTAATTACCTCTTCCCAGTACTTATTTGGCCTACCTCTACCCCTCTTCGCTCCAACCAAGGCCGACCTCTCACACCTCCCCACTGGAGCATCTATGCTTCTCCTGTTCACATGTCCAAGCAAGAAGGAAGCCTGTTATTCTGGAAGCACTTATATGAGCTAATGAAATGGTCAGCTTTTGTTACTTCTATAATTTATGCCTTTTTTTTTTTTGAGATGGTAACATTTGTGTGTATTAATATATAACAGCACATAGGTTGTACTGAAACCATATTTACAAGAAAACAAAAGGAAAGACTAACTGATCTACAATCCTAGCAGTATTCTAGAACTTCTAGGATTGATAGAGTATGTTCTGGCCACTTCTGTTTACACCAAAAATAAAAAAGAACACAATTCAGTTTGATCTTCTGACCTAAATTGCTACCGTCTTCAAAACACCTAGAGTTCCTCTCCTTCCAAGAGTTTCTCTACTGAAACCATATTTACAAGAAAACAAAAGGAAAAACTAACTGATCTACAATCCTAGCAGTATTCTAGAACTTCTAGGATTGATAGAGTATGTTCTGGCCGCTTCTGTTTACACCAAAAATAAAAAAGAACACAATTCAGTTTGATCTTCTGCACTAAATTGCTACCGTCTTCAAAACACCTAGAGTTCCTTTCCTTCCAGATTGTCCACCAGGGACAGTCCTCCATCTATCTCTGTTTCCAGCTCTAGTTTGAGCTTCATCCCAACTAGTAAGCACTTCAGTAATCTTAGATCTCCATAGGCTGACCCCATATGTTGTGTTGACTTCCTTTGATACCCAATTGTTTTCTTCTCCATATTTAGCTTTAATGACATTACTCCATAAGGTTTCTGGTTCTTGAGAGAATCTCCATAACCACTTCATCTTAAGGGCCTTGCTTTGATTATTCAAATTTTCTGATGCCTAGCCCACCTTTGTCTTTGCCAATAATGAGAGATTTCCATTTCACGAAATGGAAAACCCTTTTTTCTTTGTTTCCTTGCCAAAAAAAAGATGTTCTTTGTCAATCCAGTCTCCGAATTACACTTTTAGGGATGGAAAAAGTGACATCATATATGTAGGAAGTGAGTCAAGTTCTGAATTGATCAAAATCAGTCTTCCTCCAGTCTCCGAATTACACTTTTAGGGATGGGAAAAAGTGACATCATATATGTAGGAAGTGAGTCAAGTTCTGAATTGATCAAAATCAGTCTTCCTCCCATATATAGATATTGTGCTTTCCATCTGGATAACAACTTCTCACATTTTTCAAAATGACTGTTCCATATCTCTTTGGACTTAGACTTAGCACCTAGAGGCATGCCAAGATAGACAGCAGGAAAGGATCCTACTACACCTCCCAGTATTAGTGACAGTTGCTCCATCTCAGGTACTACATTAATTGGAAAAACGTGGCTCTTTTTCCAATTGATGTGGAGTCCTGAGACCTTCAAACAAAACCCGGATAGTTCTCAAATATCTCAACTGCTCCTATTTTGCATCACAAAAAATTAGGGTGTAATCTCCAGGTTGTTGTTTCTAGACTAAGCACACAGAATAAAGCTAATATGTAATCTCCAGGTTGTTGTTTCCAATTCTTGATACCTCAAAGCCTTTAATCCATCCATTGATATTTGCAGTTTTGACCATATTGTTCAGACCTTCCATAACTATTATGATATTTTGCATATTAACTTTATTATGTGTGCTTAGTCTGGACCCGATGCAGTTTCAGATTTCCGAGGACATGGCCCTTAATAGGAAGTTGTAGAGGGCGAGCATTAAGGTTGTTGGTTAGGAGGTAGGAGGCATGTCTGTGTTTTGTCTTAAGCTGCTAGTGGCTTTTCAATTGTGTCCGTATTACTTCATTAGGGCTGCAGGTTAGGTCGTCAACCTCTCTACTCCTCTTAAAGTCTGCGTACGCACTACTTTCCCCAGATCCTACTTGTGGGATTCCACTGGGTTGCTGTTGTTGTGTTTGGTCTGTCACTTATTTTGACTCCATTAGTAGGTTAATTCTTTTTCCTTCTCCAGATATATTATATTATTTCCAGCTACTTCAGTAAGTTCCAAGAATTGCATTGAGATATTCGTTTTTGAAAAGTTGTATCAAGACATTCTTTTGTGTGATCATAATCGTTTTCCAGGTACAGAATTTACCAGCTGAGTACCTAAAGCAGGGGGAACTAGAGTCTTTGGTTCCTCTTTGGATGAAGGCACTTGCTGCTGCTGCTTCAGACTATATCGAGAGCAGACGTAATGTTGGGGGAACAAGTGATTATGGGCATATGCAAGGTAAAGGGGGGAGAATTCTGAAGCGTTTAGTCAGAGAATTTGCTGATGGACATCGCAATTCACCACATTTTACTTGAAAGTTGAGCAATTGCTTCAATGATATTGAAACAGCGGCACCTTCATTCTATATAAGTTGAGTTTTGTCCTGGAATGCAGCTATCTTCCTTCTCAACGAGTCTCAAGTCCTAGGAAAATTTATGCATTCTTTGTACCGATGTACAGTATCCCCAATTTTTAATATAGAGATTAATTTTGTTATATAACATATCAACAAGGCACTGATGGCCCGTTTATGGTAATTGGAAAGTAGGGTAAAAGAATCATAAAGAGATAAAATGGAGGATAACAATTATTCCACAAATTTTACTTTCCAAGGTCAACTATTTGGTTTTAAGACTTTCTTATCTAATGTCTGAATTTGCACTAAAGGATCCACCTTTTAAAGGATGTATTGGTGGGAGGAGAGAGTAAAGGGGTGGGCTTAGGGTAAAATTTTGTGCAGTTCAATTTTACTGTCTAGAACAATTGGTATGCATTAAGAAATCTTTTTTTCTTGGTTATAATTCATAATTTAGCCATCAGGTTGTTAATGTTGTCGACTTTGGCACAACTATAATTGGTTCTTCGGATGACCCTAATGCATTTTGCGCGCCACTAATATTGTATATGCCAATGTACTGGACAGCTAATGATTTCTGCATCTGTAAATTTTTTGCTATGACTTACCATTTTTTACTTGTTCAATTTTTATTAAATCAAACTCTAGAAAGCCAATGAACGTGAAGATAATCCACTACGCAACAGTTAACAATGTAGAGAGTTTATGATTTTTTTTCGATTATTAGCGATTTGGCAAAAGAAAATGAACTGCAACCAACAATTTATCGGCCTCGTAACATTTGGGTTTGTCAGTCCATAATTAGATAAGCTAGTGGAAAAATGGATTAAAAAAAAAGGTTATTCATCCATATTATCTATTAAAAATGAGTTGTATATGAAGTTTTTAAAAATGGAATAAATATGAATAACCAATGGATTTAGCATTTACATTTACAAAAATTTAAATTGAAGAAGCCATGAATAATATGAATATCCATATTACCTGTCAGTTATTACATTTTCTATTCATATTAAATGAGTCCGGCCGGATATAATTAATTCTACGTTTATCTTAAAAAGGGTTAGAAAAGATTGAACTTTGATTTCTAAAAGTTCCCATGAACAATTTGGAGGAAAAAGGTTCGCTTAAATACAAATGTAGGCGGTGCCCAGCGAACTACCAAATCACATCTGAACTTGCTACTATTTTTCCGTACAACACGCATATACATATAAAGATATGTAATTCTAGACAAGCAGTTTTGTGTTTGTCTAATTACTTGGCTCGATATGGACCATCGAAGTTTCAAACTGTTATTAATTGTCCCACCTCACTCCTATCAATTAATCGAAATTCTTGATCTTAGTATATCTAGAGTTGATATTTCTAAAAGAATCATCTCTTTAGGGTTATGCAGTTGATCAGGTGGCAGCCAGAATCACATGCACCAGACAGGAAACCAAAACATTATTTACACTAGAAAATCAATCATACTATCTCAAAGTATCAACTGCCAGCAGCTAGTGCAGAAGTGTCCAAATCTTGCCTCACAGTCCAGCGTAGTTTGTCGTAAACTACAAAAAACAATTTATAAGATTATCATTAGTTGCCTCTATTAAAAAAATGAAAGAGAAATGAACACACTAACGCAGTGCTTTCGTCAACATACAATAATCCCCTTCCAAATCAGGCTACTAGCTCTACCTCTAACATATTTGTTGTTCCCCTCCCCAACCCAACCCAGCGCCTTGCTGCCTTCTGTCAGACTACGAGTGGAATTAAGCATACATAAAATAAGTGGGATGTAAAGACACTCTTGAATATTCTCCATAAAGGCGAAGAAATAACCACCATTGTCATGTCGGTCTCTACAAATCAATGCCACGCTCTCCTAGTCCAAGTTGATACCTTGGGGCAGCATTGCAGTTGTCTCCAGGATTGTCTCACCATCCTCATCAACTGCAAATTTGCTCCAACCTAGGCCTCGAGCAGATAATAATTTAGCCCGATCAAGACCACCTCCTCGGAAGCCTGTTATTTTCGACGAGACCATGGGCATCACCAGCACTGAAGATGCATGAAGCGAGTCTTCCCCAAAGCCTAGTGATACTGAACATGCAGCCTGCAGGAAGTATACCCTTTAGATTTGTAAGCATGAAATCTCCTTCGTGGAATAGGGAATACAAACAAACACAGAACCTTTGCCTTGACAATCATATTAGCAGTTTTCATCAGCATAACTCGTCCAAATGATCTTATATCCTTAATTTGGGAGTCTTCAGATTGCATGAACAGCCTGGCATGTGCACATTTACCAATAAAAAGGGCAGCAATTAGGAAATAAAGGTCATATTGCTCAGCACTTTTAACCATTAGGAATTAAAGACAAGATAAAAGCAAGAATTTACTATTCAATCTCCAATAACCAACATCTGCCTAATAAGGTCGAGACTACATACCTCTCCTCATCCTGCGACAAATTTGAAGTTGTTGAAACTAAAGAACCATCCTTCACTTCACCTCCTGCAGATATTACTGTTCAGTCTTTCATGCCCTAGGCACATTTTATTACCAAGAACCTGAGATCAAAAGTAACAATACCTTTTGATTCATCTGGTGCTAGCAAAGAAATGCCCACAAACACAGAAATCATTCCAAGAATGAACATTGTTGTTCTTAAAGCATCAAATACCTGTGTAAATTCAAATATCTTAGTTTTTAGTCTGCAAACTCACTTGAAAAGTTCAATGTTGAAACAATTGTCATAAGGCCCATTTCTTATAAATATGAGAAAGGTTTAGAATCCAAATAATTGTGTAATTAGAACTGTGGTCTTATTTATTTTTTTGATAACCAGAACTGTGGTCTTATTATAGGAGGAAATCTATTACACCGAAAAAGCAAAAAGCAAGATGTAGTACCTAGATCAAGCGCAAAGGCAGAATACCAAGTAATGGCTTAGGCTACATGTGATCTTATGTCGCTAAAGCAACTTCTTAAAGAGTCAAGATGTGGAGGAGATGCACCAACACAATTGATCTGGGACAATCAAGCTGCAATACACATTGCTCTAAACCCAGTATTTCATGAGAGAACAAAGCATTAGATGCACATTGTCATTCATTCAGCAAAAGTTTGAGTCAAAGGTGCACTTCGGCAGCTTTTATCAAACCAAGTGAACAATTAGCAGGTATTCTGACAAAGTCACTCACGTCGCTCCAGAATTTAGTATATTAGTGGCGTATTAAGAGCATACAATATGTACACTCCAACTTGACAGAGAGTTGCCAATCGAGAAACTATTAGTATGGCAAGAGTTCATTTGTTGTAAATATGGGAAAGGTTTAGATTCCTTATAACTGTGTAATTAAAAATAGGAATTATTTCTCTTTCCTTTTAGGATTACTTGCAAAAACTATTTAAACTCCAACATACTTGAGAAAACAATCAAGCAATTTATTCTCAGCATCTATCCTTTTCTCATTCTTTAATTCATTTTAGAAAGGGAAAAAGTGAGGAGACGCACATGCCCTTCCGTACACACTGGAGAAAGAGCAAACCTGGTATTCCTGAAAGTACACAAATCCTGTACAAATTGAGAAAAAAGTCCAAGCGATTTGAAACATAGGGACAATAAGTATTGCATCAAAGAACGAAAGCCCTTCATTTAACCTTGCCATCTGCGACAATAATAAATTCAAGAACAGAATCAGTTAAAGAACACATGTTCAAGAATTCTATATTACAACAATTGAATGACAATGCAACGAACAAGTCCATCATTTTATTACCCAAAATCCAGCTGTACTAAGAAACAACAGGAGCATGGAATATGTGAACCAGCTGTGCAATGAATAACCACTTGACATGGACAATCTTAACATGTTTGAACTGCAAAATAGAAGTAATCAGGGTCAAATGTATAAGATCCAGTTCTTCCATCAGAAGGCAAAGAACCATGTATGCCACTTACAGAGACTTTGCAAACAATACTGAACATGATCCAACAGCACCTGAAACAACTGCATATGAAAATGGAAGCAGCATGCGCCAACAGGGTTTATTTTCATTCATCGGTACAGCAAGCAATAATTCTCCTCTCCTGCATGATTAACATTAAAATTCGCAAGAACTACCAAGATAAGCATCATCTTTTCCAATATAGGTCTATAGAAAACATGACAAATCATGATTTCTTGTTTTTTCTAATTTTAACATCGTGCTCTGTACTGCTGAGATGTTTAGAAGGATATCCGATTCCTGGGAGCAGACTACTCCATGTTCCCTATTAATTTGTCTTCAAATTCTCAGTTGTCTCAAATAATTCCAATTAACTAACAGAGAAGCCTTTTTCTCAAGGTGAAAATCAGGGCAAGCAAAGCATTGGATGAACTCCTATTTGAACAAGCTACCGAAGGATGAATGCAGACCCAGGAGGAAAAAACTCAAATTATGAGCTTTAAAGTGGAAATCCAGCAGTTGGCTAAGGCAGAAGAGGCCTCGTGGAGACAAAAATCTAAGGTATTTGTGGTTGAAGGACGGTGACAAAAACACCAAATTCTTTCAGAAGATAGTAACATTGACAAATTATTGGTGGGGGAGGAGATTATTGAAGATAAAGAACTCATCAAGGAAGAAATTCTCAACTTCTATCAGAATCTTCATTCAGGGTGAAAGCTGGAGACCTACAGCCACTTTTGAAGGGGTGGGATGTTTAACAGTAGAAGAAAGGGAGGATCTAGAGACAGACTTTGGTGAGGAAGAAGTGCTAGTTGCTATCAACTCATGTACTCCTGATAAGGCTTGTGGACCTAATGGTTTTACAATGGCCTTTTATCATAAGAACTGGGACACGGTCAAATATGAGGTGCTTGAAGCCCTCAAATCACTTTCATCACAACTGTCACATGGTAAAGTCCTTCAATGCTTCATTCATTGCCCTCACTCCAAAAAGAAAGTGAGCCAGCACTCAGTGATTACATACCTATGACCTATCAGCCTTATTGTCAGTTTCTACAAAATCACAGATAAGGTGCTGACTGAAAGACAAGGATAATTAGAAAACTGGTTTCAGGTTCAGGGTACCAAAATGATTGTATTAAAAGGCAGGCAAATCATAGATGCTACACTCATTGCTAATGAAGTCCTGAATTGGAAGCAGAAAAATGGGGAAGCAAGTCTTCTATTCAAGTTTGACATTGGAAAAGGCTTTGACAAGCTAAATTGGGCATTCCTAATCTCAATACTCAGGAAGATAGGCTTTGGGTAAAAGTGGATTAGATGGATAAGATACAACATGTATAGTCAAGTATTCTATCCTTATCAACAGAAGTCCAGTGGGTTTCTTTCGTTTCCTACAAGAGCAACCAAACAGGCAATCCTCTTTCATCTTTCCACTTCATCCTTGATAAGGAACCTGTGGCCAAATTTTGCTGACAAGCTGAAATTCAATGTAAGGGATGGTAGGAGAATTCTATTTTGGGAAGACAACGGGTTGGGAATTGGTTGTCTCAAGAATCTTTTTCCAGACATTTATGCTCTGAATCAACAACATAGAGCTACAGTAAATGAACTGTGGGGGGCACAGGCATGGAATTTCACATTCAGAAGATCTTTATATGATTGGGAGTTGCCTAGAATAACAGATTTCTTTAAAACTTGGAGCTATGCAAAGGACTGCAGGAGGGAGAAGATATACTTAGCTGGAGACAAAATAGCAGTGGGAAGTACACAGTCAGTTCAGCCTATAAGCACCTAAACCAGGGTGGAGGACAAGTCAATTTATGGCCTTGGAACATTTGGAGGATTAAGATACCATATAGAGTGGCATGTTTTGCTTGGTTGGTAGTTAGAGAAGCTGTTTTAACACATGACAATTTGAGGAGAAGGGAATACCAATTTGCTCAAGGTGCTACTTATGTGGTCAAGAGGTAGAGACAATCAGACATCTGTTTCTACATTGTAGAGTGACTAGTCAGTTGTGGGATTTATTCATCAACCTCAGGGGTATTAGGCGGACAATGCCAGGAAGAACATCTGAACTTTTGTCATGCTGGAACGTAAGGGGAAAGTGTACTACTTCAAACAAAGACAGATGAAAACTTGTCGCTGCAACTATTTGGTGGACAGTTTGGAAGGAGAGGAATTCAAAATGCTTTGAGGATACAATTAGCTCTACGCAGAACATTAAGATGAATTCTATTCTTCTTTTTTATTTTTGGTGTAAAGCAGAATATATTGATGATTCAGAGTCAATTTTACAAGTCCTAGATTCCTTGTAAGAAGAGCAAGGATTGTAATAGTGAGCCTTGTAGGTTTTTGTAAACTTCATCTTTTGTCTTCCAGCACAAGCTTTGTGCTGAAGATTTATCAATATACTGATACATGTTACATTCTCCCAGAAAAAAAAATTTGAGAAAAGACTTACTACATGGCAAAAACAGTATCTCTCATTAGGAGGAGGATCAACAGTGTACGTCTCTTTTTCCCCTCCCTGCCAAAGTCCTAAAGCAGCTTGACAAAATTAGAAGTACTTTCTTATGGGAAAGCGACAGTTAAGCACACAAATTACACCTGGTGAAATGGTCCAAAGTCACTGTCCCTAAAGCTTTTGGAGGCCTCAGTATCAAAGATCTTGCTATACATGGTAAGTGCATCTTATGAAGTGGCACTGGAGGTTTGATCAAGGGTCTATGGGAGGAGGTAACTATGGCTAAACATCGCAGTAGCACTCACTGGTGTACCAAACCAACCAGACTAGCGCATGGAACTGGATTGTGGAAGACCATTAATAACCTATGGGGAATTCTGCAGTAACACTTCACTTTGAGGTAGGGGGATGGAAATCACATTAGATTTTGGTTAAAGACAAATGGATAGGAAATTCCACACTGAAAGAAGCTATCCAAAAAACTCAGCATAGCCAGATACCAAAACTCTTCTATTTCTCAGCACAGCGATGGTAACTTCTGGAACTTAACCTAAGGAAGAACTTACACGAGTAGGAAATAGAAGATTTCTCGACTTTGCATAAAAATCTGGAGAATTGCAACATTGATAATCAGGGTGGAGACAGTTTGAAATGGGGTTGCAGCAGTATTTACACAGTCAACAGCAGGCTATGCACATTTGAGCTTTAATAAGATGATGATCAATCTATGGCACTGGAAATTAGTTTGGAAAACCAAGTTCCCCCAAAGATATCATGCTTCATTTGGACTGCGCTAAAAGGGGCATGTCTCACTCAGGACAACCTCATCAGAGGAAATTTTCAACTGGTCAATAGGATGGGACAGTCTGCCTCAATGGATGCTGTTAATGATATTTCACTCCAAAAAAAATCTTGTGTTACTTGGAAAATTTGTATCAGTCCGGAAATAAGCAGTTCGATTGTCGAGAGCATTGTATTTATGAAACCAGGAGAACCTAGAGAAAAGGGAGAGTTTCTCTTTCTAAAAACTTCTGACCAAACAGCTCCTTAGCGTCCACTTCTACATTTACCAGTATACATGCCTCTAAATGCAACGGTGACCCTTGTAATTCCGGCTAAATAATACTCCCTCTGCGCATTCTATTGGTTCTGGTTTGATTGGTTATGAAATTTAAGAATGGAATTAAATGATATGTTGTGAAGGATAGCAATCTTTTCAGTAAAGATTATCAAAATGTAGAATATTAAACTTAGCCCCTGAAGGTATCAGCTAAGGTTCACTTTGTCTATCTAAACTAGTTTCCTGTGCACTTAACTCCACTGAACATATAAAACAACTAAGAGCAATCCCCTGTGGACCTGATTTATAAAAGTAGAAATAATCTCACTTAAGTAGACATTTGAGTATAATTATAGTCATGAAGAATAGGAAGGGGTACATAGCAATTCTTAAAGTAGTCACTTTAGCTGTGGCAGGTAATATATCCCAAATCCATTAATTCTAGCAGGCTAAGTTTTTAGAATTCAGAGTAACTTGACACATTACTTTAACAATATACTATTACTTGATACTAAAACAATGTGCAGAAATTATTGACTGTACCATTGTGACTTACTTGTATATTGAATGATGTAAAGCAACGACTAAGACCAAAGTGAGACTGTAAAGAAGAAATGTAATGTTGCTGTACTTCTCAGCCAACTGCTCCGGCGTGTAAACTACAAATAAAGGAGGATAACAAATTATAATCTGTTGGGAGCATGTAACAATCTTTTCTTCTTCTTTTTTCTTTGTGGTTTTTCATAAGGTAATGAAGCATATAGCAATCATACATTATTAGAAAGCAGAGCATATGCTTGTACATATGCAAAGTTTGAAATATGTTAAAAGTTACTCCCTCAGTCCCATTTTATGTGACACACTTCTTTCTAGTTTGTCTCAAAGAATAACATCTTTCTATTGTTGGAAAAAATTCTTAGCATCACCATTTACTCTGAAGTGTCCCACATTGGCTTAGGAAATGGGCTCTTCATATGATTTTGAATAAGGACGGGAAGTCGGGATTTCACCTCATTTCTCTCATTTTAGAACCCTAAACTCGATAGGTAGCGAATTGGAGGGAGGATTTTCACCTATAATCATTGGGTAAGTAGCTTTAATCAATTTTCAACTATATCTCATGATTATATATGAGATATAATATCAAGCTTTTGAGAATCAAAGTTAAATTTTGGAAAATTTTGTCTATGTTTTGAAAAATAAAAATTTGGGATTTGAGAGTCGAATTGGACTCAGACTTTGAAACATAACACATATATGGACTCGTGGGGTTATGGGTAGTTAAGATCTACCCTCGGACCCGAGTTTTGACCGGGCAAGCCTGGGGTTGACTTTTGTTGACATTTGAGGAATTGAACAAAGATCCTAACTTTACATATTGCAATGGGTTTCACTCGCATTATTTGATGTTATTAAGTTGATTTTGGTTAGATTTGAACCGAGCATAGGTAAATTGTAAAGGAGAAGCTATTTTTTAGTGTTGATTTGGCCTAGTTGAGGTAAGTATCTTGCCTAACTTTGTGTCGCGAAACTACACCGAAGGGATTGGTTTAATTGCACTGTTTGAATTAAGTGAAAGACGTGTATACGAGGTGACAAGTGTGTACACAGCCTTATATGTGAAAATTGACCGGTTTAGACTCCTAGGCTTCTTTCATGCATCTAATTAAACCCCGTAGGAATTGGCTCAATTCATGCGTTAAACCCGAAGACGTGTACACAAGGTGACAAGTGTGTACACGGCCTTATAAGTGAAAATTGACCGGTTTAGACTCCTAGGCTTCTTTCGTGCATCTAATTCAACCCCGTATGGATTGGTTTAATTCAGGCGTTAAACCCGAAGATTTTCATGGCATGAGACATTTTTCTTACAAGGTAAAAAATTTTATTTATACTGGGAGCAACTCCCGTATACAAGTAGTATACCAACATTTAGAGAACCTAGAAAAGATATGATACTCTACAAATATGACACTCTGTGGAAGACACCCAATCTTCAGTACGCTCATGATATAGGACAATTATAAACGACACATGGTACAACAAAGATATAAGCAACAAAACAACAATCTTCACCTTCCATCACATACCAGGTGACTGGTGGTTGCCAAAAGCTACAAGAAAGATGTTTCCAAGAACAATAAAGGCAGTAGCTACCAATACTCTGCAATGTGAAAGATATGTATCAGACTGTAGCTTGTATAACTAGGATAATAATTACTATAAATCAACAATCAATTCTCTGAATTGGTGGTAGTTTAGACTCAGATCCTTATTGATTTTGATAGAAGAAGTTTAAATGTTAGCTTACTTGATTGTCACTGTTTTGTTTAAAACAAAGTAGGCAAAGGCGATGTTTGAGACAAATTGTATAGATCCCAAAGCTGCTAGAAGTGACTGCCGAAAAGGAAATACCACGATGATCAAGAAAAAAAAATATACATCATCAAAGAAAGGTAAACATTGCTGCTAATGCACTGATACTGTGTAAAAGCCAACAGATAATGTGTCACGCAAAGAGATGAGCAGGAGAATAATTGCAGCAGTATCAATCTTTGATCTTTCTATTGTAATCACCCTAACCAACAAATGTTTGATGGGCTGGGAAGGTGACCGAATCAGGGATGGGAGCGAAAAATTAGCCTTGATGGTACACCCAATCCTTGTAGTCATTGGTACACCGAACAGGTTACATCCCTGTAGTTCAACTGGCTACATGCTGGTACCCAACCATTGGACTTCTCGTAAACCTGTCAATTAAATAAAAAACTAAAGCCCTATTTCTGTTTAGACCAATTTCTTTTTATTCTTTTCTTTACTTTTTCTAAAAGTAGCAACATAAGTACTAAGTTCACTTACTTACGTTGAATAACGACTAAGAAGCTAAGTTGCTCGAACACCGATGCGGGTGTCTGACACGGGTGTGGATCTAGAGGTGGGATCCTTCGATATGTAATTCTAAGATTCGGGAATATGTATCCTAGTACGGATAGGGGTGCGGAGATCTGGCTAAAAATAATGCAAAAAAATATATAAAAATATCTCCAAGTTATGAGAAATTTTGTGGAATACTTACGTATAGCTTGTAAAGTGTGAATTTCTTTTTTATTCTTAAGTTGTAGATTAGTAAAAGGGTTGATTTCATAGATAAAGTATGCTATTTTCTTCAAATTTACCCTAGTTTTAATTCTGATTTTGGGAATCAAATTGTATCTCATCTCGAATTTTTCCAACCGTCGTGGTCAAAGTACCCAAAATTATTTGACCAGATCTGGTACGGACCCCATAGCCACACCCATACTAGTGTCGTGTCGATACGGGTGCGGCACCTAAACTTTCGTGTCGGAGCAACTTAGCTAAAAAGCTATCCACATAAAGATTTTGCCATTATGTTACATCAATGTAAATTAAGTTATGCATGATTTACTCCATAGATTAGTCAAAATACAAGCAAATTGTGTTAGAATTGTGTGAACCACCTGATAAGTGTGATATTTTGCATAATATTTGTGGCAATTCCCCTATCAAGTATCAATTGCACTTATGCTTAAGTCGTTTTCGATTAATTTTTGGATAAATCTCATGTTGTGTGTTTTTGATGCATAGGAAGAAGATTAGAGGAGAAGTGGTAATGAGAAAGCAAGATGGAAATAAAAGATGATGAATAGAAGAGTGAGAGAAGAAAAAGTCCAACTGAGACAAGAGTTCCAAGTAATGCAGCGACTACGGCACCTTATCTACCGACTACCAAATTGAAGTGCTGAAATTGATTTGAGCTAGTGTTCGAACCGCAATGGTAATTGCAACTGCAGCTCTTCTTTCTTTTTTACCAGTGCGACTATGACCGCAAGTCTTTAACCCAAGCTTTAAATAGTCATCTTTTGATTCTTAAAACCTAAGCATCTTGATGGAGAACAACCCGTGGGCTTCCTTTCAACGCAAAGAACACAACCTTAGGAGAGTTATCTTATTGAAGACTAAGATCTTTTGTTTTACCTGAATCTTATTCTTTTTATTCATATCCTTTCATGGATAGTTTTTATCTATATATGTTTTGCATTGTTCTTCAATATGAATTATAACTAACCGTCCTAGCTAGGATTGTGATGAACCATAATGCTTTTGTTAATCTAATTTGATTCTTCCATTCTTGTTATTCTTGGATGACTGTTCATTTGTTCAATCTTGCTTTGTGTTTTTTCTACTAGTCTGATAAACAAGTAGGGTGCCCATAATAGGTCGAATAGGACGTTGGGACGGGAACTCAAATCAGTTCATATTGAACAACGCCGGATTAACTAATTAATTGAGTTACTTAGGTTAATTTGTGACTGAAAGTCAGGAAGATATCATTCCATCCTATATATCCATAGAGGTAGGCTTATTACTAAAGCATTCTAACTAATCCTCCTACGCTAAATGCAGTGTTTTCAAAGGTGAAAAGCTCTAAAAGGCGCTCCAAGTCTATTAGTGCTTTAAGCACAAAGGCAACCAAAGCGTGGGCTTTAGTAAGAAAAGGGGTAATGAAGGGGAAAAAAATAAAAAATATATATGTGATTCGAGAAAAAAGGTAATAAATTCATTTTCTTAACAATTCATATACTTATTTTCCAATTATGTTTGCTTTAGTAACGTTCTACTCAAGATACAGAAGGGGAGTCTTGGAGCAACGGTAAAGTTGTAAAGTTGTCTCTTCGCGTTCGAGCTGTGGAAGTAGTCATTAATGCTAGGGTAGCTGTCTACATCACACCCCTTGAGGGTGAGGCCTTTTCTGGATCCTGTGTGAATGTCGGCTACCTTGTGCACCGAACTGCCTTTTCTACTCAAGATACAACTCATGGGCAATGAGGCGCATAGCTTATTGCCTTGCCTACACTAAAGCGTAGCTTAAGCAAGGCAAAGCTTCCTTTACTTTATTGAGCTTAGGGCTTAAGCACCTCTCGAATGAGCCTTTGACAACACTGGCTAAATGAGAAAAGGCTCTTCTATAATTGGCAGATTAGTGTGAGTAATGTCATGGGCGGCTTTCCAGCCTCGCCCCATGACCCCTTGGACGCGCCCCGTGGCGTCCTAGCAAGCCTCTCAAAGCCTAGCGCCACGGTCGGCCCCGTGGTCTTGGCCGCGCCAAGTGACAAGTGCGCAAGTGCCTCTGTCGCCCCACCAACACTCCTTGCCGGCGCCCAGCGGCTTGCGAGTGTCAACAATGCTGCGCGCGCAGACAATGCCGCACAGACAAGCGATGTCGCGCGCACAGCCAAGGCCGCGCGCATCCATCATGATCCAAGCACAAGTGCCAGCGCCCCGCCGCGGGCCATCATCAATAGTGCCGCGCGCGCAGACAGCAACGCGCGCGCAGACCCTGACCCTCAAGACAAAGTTGCTGCCATTGGACTTAGCTATTCTACATCATAGAAGACTAAGTTCCTTTCATTGTAAATATAGAATAGGTTTACTTGTTTTATATTCATTGTGCTCCTCGAGCTCATTTAGGTCTACTCTTGTAATTTTGGTTTATTTATTTTAAGCATTATTAGGGGGGTATCAGCATTCAAACATTTTCAGCAAGCATTCAATTCTCTGTACTGGTGTCTCACCCCCTCGACACCGCATTCGCTTTGTAATAGCTTTCATCATTTTCAATACAATCTATCGAAAATCATCAAAAGCTTCCGCTGTTCTCAATTCTCACGTTGCCTACGATATTGGTTTTTCCCGCACGGCACTGACAATCTAGTCTAGCGTGCGGAGGGGGCCTCAGTTGGCGGACGGTAATCGTACTGACATCGATTGCCTAGCCTTACGTCGCCCTTCCAAAGAACATCAGGAAGGCGCCGCGTAACAGTAATTACGTGCCCAAGGCAAGAAGATTGAAACCCACCACAATTAGGAAGAAAGGGGATTCATAACCCTAGGTTTCTATTCATTGGTTTCGTCCTAAAGTGTTATTTTCAGTTGCATAATTGGTTGTTTTAGTAGATAAAATTAGTCTACTTAACGCTTCATAATAAGTGATCATTTGAACCAACAAATATTTGCGATAAACCTATTATTTACTTTCTAAGTGATCTTCATCAAAAATATTTACTTTCTAATGAACTAGTTTCTCATGGGAATGCTACTTGGGCTCATAGTTCATTTAACTTGGCAACAACCACCTGCTAATTGTAAGGTTCTGTGGATATTATCACTACCTCATATAAAAGGTTAAACAATAAGAGAGGGAAAACTTCTATTTTTCACCCATGCGGCGGTGAGATTCAAGCCAAGTACCTGTCAAGTACCAATTGAATTGTTTGAACAACCTCCAAAAAAAACTATCAATAAGAGGAAACTTTTCTTTATTTTATATTCATCGTCAATAAAAAGCAAACTATGAAAATAAAATTAGGAGACAGGCAAAGAATCTTTTTTATTTTTTTTTTCTTTTAAACAAACAATTTCTAGTTAAGTACCATTTCAACCATGGGAAATCAGTTAGTAGAAATTCTGAAACAAAAAATGAAAACCAAGAAAAAGGAGGTTAAACTAAATCAAAAAACCTTTTCATTTTAATAAGTAAATCAAAAATCATATTTAGACAACATGAAATCATTTTCAATAGATAATACCTATGAGGTTTATTCACCAAATATAATGTCAGTCAAACACCTCACAAGCTTGTTTCAACACCTTTTATTACAGTAAAATGATAATGCAAAGAAGTGGATGTAAAGAACACTTAATTTTATTTTAATCTTTTTTCCCTCTTATTCTACGGATGTTGGGCCTTTTCTGAAAGAGATCCACTGAAAGATAAGAATTAAAGAGAAATAAGTTTGGGTAAGTTGGGTTATAGCCCAAACCTTACAAGCACTAACCCCGTTGATTTACAACCCGACACAACATTGGGCAAGTTGGTTGTAATCTCTCCCTCTCTCTCCCTCCCCCTCTTCCCTATTCCCTCCCCGCTCTCTCCCTCCTCACTCTCAAATCTACCTACTTCCCTAGCCCAAAGTCAATATAGCCCACTAAATATGAAGACAAATTAGAACTAGAACCAGCAAGTACTGACCTGAGCAGCATATCCAAATGAAATGAAATTGAGACAATTTCCTATAGCAAAGAATACAATACCTGCTTCAAAGTTCAGACCCATCAATACAGTAAAAGAAAAGGATCAGATACTTGTAAAGGGACAAACTCAAAAGCAATGCTTACCAACTCTCCATGTTTGGAAGTATATAATAGGCTTCATTGTAGATTTTACATCTGTTCCCTCATTACCCAGCACAGAGTGCTTCTCCCTCTGAAATACTTATGATTCGTTAGAGCTGCTAAGAAAATACAAGTTGAGCCTCCAGTAAGGAGGATAACAAGAAAAGAAAGAAAATAACAAAAAATATCAAAATACTGCCAGAAGAATAAATCATAACTCCAACCTCTCATAACATGCCGCAGATAAATATAAAATGCATATAATCTTAGAGGATTATACTAGTTCCGACCATTGAACACATGGCAGTCAAATACTAGGAGGGATATGGTTAGAAATGAAGATAATCGGGGCAAGGTAGGTATGGTCTCCGCGGTAGACAATATGTGGGAAACGAGGTCGAGATGATTCGGGCATGTGAAGAGGAGATGTCAAGATGCATACTCCCTTAATTTCAATTTATGTGACGTAGTTTGATTAGGCACTAAGTTTAAGAAAAAAAGACTAAACTTGTGGTCTTAAAAGCTTTTTTGGGTCATTAACATTTGTATAGCTATAAAATTCTCTCATGGGTAAAATAGGTAAATTAAAAAGTTTAAGTAAAGTTATTTCTAAATATAAAAATATATCATTCTTTTTGGAACGAACTAATAAGGAAAGTGTGTCACATAAATTGAAACGGAGAGAGTAAGTTATGTAACACGTAGATAACGTTCCGTTGGCTGATAAACTCCTTATATCCCTCTGTGATATATTACAATGGCGATTAAACAAAAGAAGCTTGCTGGATAAGGGGGGAAAAGGGGGGGAAAAGACTACCTTGAACAGAATGACGGAAATAGGAAACAGTATATCACTCCGTATTGCTATCAATTGTTTGGTGGCAGAAAAGGAGAAGACTGGATATTCCTTGAATCCTTCATAATTATGTAATGCTTGGTAACCAATAAAAGGCCTCTTCGTTAAGAACCCAATCCCCATGGAATGGAACAATCACATGCGATAAGGTTGTTAATATGATATGGACAGACTAATTGACCACTCTCAGAACATCCTCCACCCCTAAGCCCCTAATTGTTTGCCTCAAGAATTATGATTTATTGTAAATAACTCTTGCAACCCACTTTTGGGTGATTATTGGGGAGCTCACTGAGCTCCCTGCCCTATGCCACTTAGGTACGGGTTTCGAACTCATGGGGGTCCACTCTTCTTACTTCCTGCTCGCACCTATCACCCTAAAAGTTAAAACCAAAACATTCTTGCTTCATATATGTGTAATATTACCTATGGATAGACATTGATCAGCTTCAATCACGTCCTCTGTCCAACCATATTGTAATCTCTAAAATCAAAAGTATTTGAGTCACTTCTTATGCAGCTATATTATGACACCACATAACCAAAGTGACAATTCCATTTGTAGCCCAACCGTATTGAGTCACTATTATCTGCTTTAATACTTACACTTGAGATTGTTGGATAGATTAGTAAGGCTAAAAGAACATGCTCTATCCATCTCTCTCTCATCAAAGTTTGTAGAGAAAAAAAAATAACGCCTAGGCAGGCAATGTCACATTAAATTCAAAGTTGATGGATCATGAATACTTCTCATTGCGTCCAATCAATGTTTGTGTGTAAAATAGAGGGTAGAAAGTACCTCATCATGACCTAATTTAAGGAGGTTGGTTCCAAAGTTAATGGCAACGCTACCAAACAAGTTGATAACCGCTCCAATTACCCACTCGCCCATGGATGGAAGAGATCAGGAAGACTTGTCCAAAGTGAACTGAGTACCGCTTTTGCAACTTTAGGAGCAGGAGCATCACCACGGAAGACAATCAGATCTCTGATGGTTGGGACTTGGAAGACTATAAATAGGCAGACACGTTATCAAAGAATTTACCAAAGGTCAAAGACCAAGCAGAAGTGATAAATAAGTAAATAAAAAGAGAGAGAGATTTTGAAGATCGACTGGAGATCATAATGTATAGTAATAATTTTTCGCGAAAATGATCTTCAAGTTTAGGAAAATGAAAATGGGTTAGGGAAAGGAGCTTGAGAAAGTTTACCTTGAAAGGGGCCGGCAGGTTTATACCTATGTATTGTCTGAAATTTGAAGGAAAGCCAGAAGCTAAGCGGATCTAACAATGAACTTCATTTTTTTCTTCTTGTGGTAGTCAATATATACACATAATAAAGATATCAATCTTTATCTTTCTCCGACTGCAGATTTAAATCCTGTGCGAAAGGGGAAAAAAAAGAACCCCAACATGAAATTGGAAGCTCAACGGCCAAAGGAGATAAATGAATTTGATCAGGGAAACTCAAAGATGATGGCTTTGAGTCTTTCTTCCTTCTTTCTTTTCTTGCGTTCTTGGCAAAGTATGAAAAGAACTCCGTGTAATAATAATATATACTCTATTGTTTTCAAAGATAATTATTTTCTGAAAAAATTACTCCTACTACAGAGTACTTATATGGCATTTCTCAAACTAGAGGCTGTGGTTGAGGGGTCCATTTCCTCATAAAAGAATGGCGTGACAACTTATCAACCCTTTCTGGAGTTACCCTTCCTGTCGGTCGGTAAAGCCTAGTCACATAAGCGTATTGGTTTTCAGTTTCAAATAACCAGGTAATTTGTCGCGGCGTTCATGAATGACATTGTTCAGTCTCACTCCTTTCACTGTATTGTTAGAAATCTCATTCTTTTCACTATATTGATAATAAGAAGTTCCGAATCAAATCGACTCTATATATATATTATATATTAATTCATTTATTTTTATAATCATGAGTATTATTACGTGGCGTCTTTCGGGGTTTTTTGGAAGGGCGGCGTAAGGCTAGGAAATCGATGTCAGTACGATTGCCGTCCGCCGACTGAGGTCCCCTCCGCACGCTAGACTAGAATGTCAGTGCCGTGCGGGAAAACTAATATCGTAGACAACGAGAGAATTGACAACAGTAATTGATGATGAATGCTGATTGTATTGAAGATGATGAAAGTTATTACAAAGCTAAAGCGGCGTCGAGGGGAAGAGACACCAGTACAGATAAATGTTTGCTTGCTTGAATGTTTGAATGCTTGTTCCCCTAATAATGCTTAATAAAAATAAACCTAAGTTACAAGAATTGACCTATGAAAGCTGTAAATGCATACTGAATGTAAAATGAAGTAAACATACTCTATATTTACAATGAAAAGGACTTAGACTTCTACGAAGTAGGAGCAAGTCCAGCAGCAGCAACTTTGTCATGAGCATCAGGGTCTGCGCGCGCGTTGTTGTCGCTGCTGGGCGCTGGCGCTTGGATCATAAGGGATACGCGCGGCATTGTCTGTGCACGCGGCATTATCTGTGCGCTCAGCATTGTCTGTGCACGCGGCATTATCTGTGCGCTCAGCATTGTCTGTGCGCACGGCGGCTGCTGGCACTCGCAAGTCGCTGGGCGCCGGCAAGGAGTGTTGGTGGGGCGACAGAGGCACATGCGCGCTTGTCACTTGGCGTTGCCGAGACCACGGGGCCAGCCGTGGCGCTAGACTTTGAGAGGCTTGCCAGGACGCTACAGGACGCGTCCAAGGAATCATGGGGGGCGAGGCTGGAAAGCCGCCCATGACAGTATTTATTTTTATTGCAATAATTTATATATTTTTTGTCATAGAAAGTTTTATAGACATAACGATGGTCCTTGCTTGAATTTTGTATTCTTATCAAGTAATGTGGAATAATTCGTTTACTATTTTAATCAAAAAGGTTAGTAAGTTTTAAAACTTATATTTATGTAAGGTTATTTTTTGATACATGAAAGTGAATACTTGTCTTAATTTATGATGAAATTTCTCACTTGTACATGTTTTAACTAGTGTTTGGACATAGATTTGGTTGAGACTTGAAAAAAATAAGTTTTTGAAGATAAGATCAATAATGATTTTTGAAAGTTGAAATTGTGTTTGAACATGCATTTTTGTTGAAAATTTTTTGAAGCTTTGAGAGCTTAAAACTTCAAAAAATTTAAAAAATACTCTAGAGTTATTCTTGAAATTTAAAAATTATATTTTCAAAATCTTCCAAAAAGTTATTAAAATATATAAACAAACATATTTGAAAAGAACGAGAGGGAAGACCAAGCAAGCATCTTTATTTAAAATGGTATATGCTGAGTTGTAATTGCTATATGGAGGGAAAGAAACACTTAAAGTCCACGAGAAGACGTGTGGTTTCATAGCCAAAGAAATAGCTTGAGGGATTGTAGCTACATGGAGACGGAAAACCCTCCATAGGTGGTGTGACATATCTCCCGATCAAAGTAGATGATTATCCTTTCAAGGGTTGGTTAGAAACATGTAGATATATTCTCAAGATATCTTCCAAACTGTTGGGGTCGTTGTTCCGGATCTTGTTCTTCTTGTGAAACCAGTTGGACGCGGCTATTGCTCCGCGACGATACGGACTCGAGCCGCTCCTACCCACTCCGGGTATAAATCAGTCGGACTGAGAATTTCTAGTTGGATTTTGTATTTTTTGCGTTGATAATTAATAAAATTGTCCATAGTTACAAAAGAATATATATTTACAAACAAAATTTAAAAAAAGCTCTCGATTCAATGGCCAAACGGGAGCTTAATATATGTGAAAATTTCTCATTCTTCCGTCTGACATAACTTCTAAATAACATCATAATCCGTTTGTGAAAGTTATGAGCCACTAGCTTGTTTTTACATAAAATTCTTAATCGAAAGTCTTAAATTGTATTACTTTTTGCAAATCGCCCTATATTTTATGTGTGGTTCTAAGTCGTATAAATAATGTCGGATGTCCAGTTTCCTATTCTAATTTGGTCATGCATTCAGGGTCAAAAATTTGAAATAATATTTGGAGATTTTCAGGATAAATGTTTATTTATAACATTATTTTTAACTCTAAACTTGAAATATATAATATGAAATTTGGTGTGGAAATTAGAATTTGAAAAAAGGAAAACAATTTTAAAAGTTCTCACTCACAACTGTTTAAACACAGGAAATTCTCAAATACTCTTATGTAATTTCAGCTAGTAATACTACCTGCTTTTTTTCTAAGGGGTCGTTTGGAATGAACACAAGTAATGCAGGGATTAGTAATGCAGGGATTGTAGTGCTGGGATTATTTTTTATCAAGTGTTTGGTTCATTGTATTAAAAATTAATTATGTAATGTATAAGTCTGGATTTAGTAATTTTAAGTCTTATCCATGTATAGTTAATCCAGGGATTAGTAATCCCTTCCTTTCCTTGGTATTAGTTAATCCCTCATATGAGGTATAACTAATCCATGTATTAGGTAGGAGTAAATTGAATTGACCAACCAAACATAGTATTGGACGGATTAAATTTTTATACGGGAGTTATTTTACTTAATACGGCGTACCAAACGACTAAGTCTCAATCAACTCATGTCCAAAGGAAAACCTATGCCTCCTAAAGGAGTACAAAGGTCCACGTTCGACCTCTCTTTATTGTTGGAAGAAAAAAATAAAGCTCCCTTTATTACTTCTATACATATATTCTGTTCTTTGGGAGTAAAAGATAGTTTCCCGCCTGGAAGAAGGTGGAATGGGAACAGGGAAGGCCTAGGAGTTAGGACTGTCCGGAAATGGAGAAGTGCAAGGAGGGGAGAAAGCTGATGAAAGAGACGGTAATAAGTGATAGTACCTTTGATGATCTCCAATCGTATTCCGACGACGACGGCGAGAACCGTTTTCAACCCGATAACCTTGACGACGATGAAACAACGCACCATTTGGAATATTCAGAGCAGATATGCTCCTCCAGTGTTAAAAAGAGGAGACTGACGCAGACGAATCTATTCCAGTTGTGGGGCCTTGAGAATCCTGCTGACCATGGCAAGAGCAAGAACGTCAAGCAGACGAATCTATTCCAGCTGTGGGGCTTTGAGAATCCTGGAAAGAGCAAGAGCGTCCAAAAGGCCACTACTTCTCTTGCTTCCTGCAAAAGCCAACGCGTTTGCCCCTTCTATAAGAGGATTCCGGGTCTGTTCACAACCCTAGCCCTCCTCCATTTTCCATTGTATTCCTATCTCATCCTTAATTCTTCTTGGACCCTCCTTAAATTCTGCTAATATTTTCTTTTCCTTTTCTTCAAATCACTTTTAGATTAAGCGTGCCCCTCGTATTGAGCAAAAGATGCATTCTTTCAGGCTACTAATCCTTTAATCCAATGCAGATTGATCAGTAAACACAGGACCTATAAGCTTTGTGGGAATTTCGTTTTGAACGTCAACTTCTTAATAATGACTCATTCTGAAATCTTTAGTTAGATAGCATTAAAAAAAAAGGGGGGGGGGGTGCTTAAAAGGTGAAAAGTTTATGTGTTTCAGTCCCTGGAAGGATTTTGAGTATCACTTATCCTTGAACAGTGTAAGATTTGAATGTCCAAGCTTTGTATGTTGTTTGCCTGATAGCCCTTGCGCAGTCACTGGCTAAGTATACAGTACTGTTGAGCTTCCTGCTGTGGCATCATATTTTTAGCCGTCTGGCATCTTAACTTCTACTGTATTGCTCAGCTCTAGGACAGTCAGTTTTGTTTCTTAACACACACTTAATTGGGAATTGGTTTTCATGGTTTTCTCATGTATATTGAGTGCAACTATTCCACAATGTGATGTTGTTCAACATGTAAGTCCTTTATTCATGCAGGAACGCCCTTCACTGTTGACGCATTTCGCTATGGTCCAATCAAAGGCTGCTCTGCCTATTTCCTTAGTCACTTCCATGCCGATCATTATATTGGCTTGACGAAAGTATGGTCACATGGCCCTATCTACTGTACCAACCTGACTGCTCGCCTAGTTAGAATCTGTCTTAATGTTAGTCCATCGTAAGGACTCTTTTTTGCCCTGTCAAGTGTATTACTCGAAAAACAAGAAAAGTTTCATATTCTTTTCTTCTCTTTTGGGTTCTTCTACTCCCTCCCACCTCAAACAAGCGTACAGGATATTAAGTTCCGTTGATTCTTTTGCAGTTTCATCTTTCCTCTGGAACTAGGTACTGAATACGACCTTAAAGGAATCAAAGTTACCATGCTTGATGCTAATCACTGTCCTGGTGCTGCTCTCATTCACTTCCGTCTCCCAAATGGACAATGTTACTTGCACACCGGAGACTTTAGGGCTTCGAAGCTGATGCAATCATATCCACTTCTTGCAAGCCAACGTATTAATATACTTTACCTTGACACAACATATTGCAATCCAAAGTACAGGTGTTAAATCTCTTTGTATTCTGTCGTGGATATATATTGTTCACAGTTGTGGTGGTTGTTAAATTTTTTTGAGATATTTCAGGTTTCCTTCCAAAGAAGAAGTTTTGAAATTTGTTGTGGGCGTCACGAGAACATATTTGAATAATTATCCAAAAACCATCGTGGTTGTTGGTGCATACAGCATTGGAAAAGAACATGTGTATTTTGCAATTTCCAAGGCACTCGGGGTATCTTAGCTGCTGACTATTTCATGCTTTTTTTTTGGTCGCTTTTACGATACTAATCCATATTATCACTTGATGAATATCTAGCAGCCATATAAAGGCATCAAAGGCAAAGAACAATTGTCAATTATTGCTATAAAATACATCATTGACCATTTAACAAAAGATGAAACTGCTTTGCTCGTATAACTAGGTTTCTAAAACCCTTCTCTTTATGGATGAATAGCATGTCATGTGGCACCAAACTATTGAAATTTCATTGTCTTTTTGGGACAAGGTAACAATTTGCTACAAGTTTGCTTCAGGTGTCCTCTTCAAAGCTAAACTTTATGCTCCCTATTTTCTTAACAAAGTGAACTTCTGTACGAAATATTAGCTGACTCGATTTTCTTATAAACACTTGATAGGTAAAAATATTTGCAAATGCTTCCCGGAGGCGCATTCTTCAGTCTTTTGGCTGGGCAGGAATTTCTGAAAATCTGTCAACAAACAGGAAAGATACACCTTTACACATATTGCCTATATCATCCGTGAAATTTGAGGTTTGCACTAGTACCTCCTTTAGATGATTGATGTGTTTTCCCTTTATAATTTCTCCTGTTGATGTTTCTCAAGATGCTGGAGCGTTATTTGGCATCACAAGACGGACAGTACACTAGCATGTTGGCATTCCGACCAACAGGTAACTCATATTTGTTACTTAAAGCTTGTGACCCGTCTTTTTAATTGGATTTCTGTCCCTTTTTTCATGCAGAAGATCGTTACCATTGTCTTTTTTTCAGGTTGGACTTACTCAGAGACCATTGGGGAGAATCTAAACTTAATAAAACCCACTTCTAAAGGCAACATCACTATTTATGGTGAGATAACTTGTGCTTCTTAGGAGGTTTAGATCCCAAAATTTTTTTTATCTATAATTTGTGTCATTTAGTGTTATGTTACGACTGCTTTTTGTGGGTCCTATTTGGCTGAGGTATTGATTCAACTCCTCTACTGCATTAATTTCCTGCAGGAGTTCCATATAGTGAGCATTCTAGTTTCACAGAGCTGCAGGAATTTGTGCAGGTTGAGTTGTTTTTCTATATTTCTTTTGGCTACTTGAATATTTAGTTAATGTCATCTTTGCCAACTGCCCAACTGGTAAAATTCCCAAGTGGATGTTTTTTTTATAATTTACAAAATTATGCTATATCCCAATTATGGAACTATTTGGTTTTGCAGTTTCTGAGGCCAGAAAAGATAATTCCTACTGTTAATGTTGGAAATGCTGTAAATCGTGAGAAGATGCAATCGTACTTTCAGCAGTGGCTGAAAGCCTGAAGAGGAGCTGTTCTTCAAGCGATTAGGAAGTGGATTAGCTAGGTTATTGAAATGAGAATGGTGTTACCGGCTGGGCAACAAAGGTGTTGTTCTGAGATTGGAAATAGACAATAGTGGCGCACTGTGAATTGACGAGTGTCTGGCATATATAAAATTCTAATTCGTACTATGTCAAATAATAGTATAGAAAGATGTCGAACTCACAGAGATTGGTTTATCTATTCTACAAATGTTTCTTGTTTTAATTACTATTGGAGAAATTTCAGAAAGAGTTGAGTCGTGAATTAACTAATTAAAAATGCACGAATAGAGCAATAGAAAATATTTTGTTTTTCACAAATATAATAAAAAGGTGTTGGGATCCTGACTTCACTTAAGATTTCTATTATATAGTAGAGTTATTATTCTTGAATTTCTATTTCTCAAAAATTGTATAAATGCTTCTCACGACTATAAATATATATTATTATTCAGGTTGAATAATTAATTGCACTCCTCTCGGTTATACAAATTAATCTTCAAAATAGTAATACTAAAGAACCAGAAATATATGATTGAACTAAAACATACTCTTGTTAGTAAGTCCCTTTCGGTTACCCTACTTGTTATAACTGATTATTACGCTCTCGATTACAAATAAGTGTAAAATTAGTTATAACATTAAAGAGTAATTTCCTACACTGGAATTTATTATTTCTTTCGCCTCTCTCGATTACAGAATTAATAAACAGTTAATATGTCGTACAAGATAGATAGATGTTAATAAATCAAATAACGTCTAACTGTAAAAGCAAATAAAAGTTAAATAAAAAGTTTTAGCTCAAGCATGTGAATTTGAGGAATAATATCTACTATTATATAGAAATATTAAGATCCGTCTTTCTCCCAATACAAGAAAAGTTACTCCATACTAGAATTAGTACTAACAATGGAAATATTTTTGTCCATTAAATAAGAAAATAAAAAAAAATATTTAATAAGAATAATTCCCCCTATTTAATTAAAAGCAGGAACTAGAGTAATTTCCAACTCTGGAATTTATTTAGAAACAACAACCAAACCACTATTATAATTTGAAAGAAAAGGTAACTCAATACTAGTGGAAAAAATAAAACAGAGAAGCTTATTAAGAATTTGGATTCAGACTTCTAGCTCTAAGCTTTCTCTCCACTTTGATCGGGCAATATCTTCTTATATAAAAAAATTTCATAATGACTTCTCGATTTGGTGCTAGATTTTCATGGCAAATCTAGATTTTGAATTTGCAGAGATGAGAATTCTGTCATTCTAAATTTAGATTTCGTCGATTTCATCATGGCAAATCGAGACTTGGTGCATTGTCACAGCAGTAACGAATCATAGCTCGATCTTACACTTCTTTGTTGTATTTTTCTTGGATATTTATTTTTCTTTTTTCATGCTGCGCACAATAATTCTTCTATAATTATTCTTGCAAAATAAAGTTAAGAATATGGAGGAAACATGATAATTTATATGTTTTTATGAGAGAAATTATGTGGTTAACATATGGTAAAATGCACTTATCATGAATGGACACACTGTCCGCTGCTCCTCTTATATTATATGGTGTTGTTGAGTGTTTTAAAATTCCTCTATCAACATCTTGAAACGACAATATGGAATTAATTTTTTCAGCAATGGTGGATTCCTGAACATCAAAATTACAGATTGCGTCTTTTGCTAGAGCATCATGAATAATCAATTGAGTGATCCTAAATCCGAATTTATCAGGATGGTTATTTATGTCTAAAAGTTTCATGTATGTATATTGCTGTTAATCACCTATCCGTATTGTCTCGCTGGAAGTTCGTAGTGTTTGCAGATATCATTTTGCCAGTCCACTTGTTGGACTACAGCTTCAGTTAATGGGAATTGTAATTGGTTTCCAATGATCGCTGGATGAAGGAGATTGGCTCTTGCTGTGCTTCAATTTTGGAAGTAAGTGCTCTTATTCCTAGTTGGACATATGTTTTCTAGTTGTAAATAGGTCCTTGAGAGTACGTTACTCCACTCTGAAATATAGCTCCATTACATTTTGGATGAATAGTATGTTATCCACAGAATATATCTGTAGTGTGACAGAGCACCTATCTATGTCTACATATTTTTTCCCCATTGGTTTTTTTTAATTAGTTGGATGTTGCTGGAGCAAGAGAATGGGTTTCTTTCCAAAGGCAATATCGGGTTTATGATGGCATATCAAAAGCTGTAGTCATGCCTCAATGTCTATTGAATTATATCTCGCTGGACTTTAGATGTTTGGTTTTTTGTGAGGCACAGGGTTACGAAGCCTGTAATATTTCCCTAACATTGACCATCTATTCTAATCTCAGATGTGCAATAACTCTTGGTCTGAATTCTTAGTTAATATCAGGAGACAACATATAACTCATGCTGGTTAATTTGTATCTGATCACTGATATTATTATAGGAAAATTTGTAGGCTTAGTATTTATCGGACAATGGTGACACCAACATGAAACCATTTAGTGTTGGTGTTCCCTCAGCATTGTTCTGGTACGGTCTCCAACCTAATTATTGATAACTTATGTCATATTCTGGAGTAAATGAGAGCCTGCTTTTGCTAGGATGCAAGGGAGTAGACTAAGATATGTTGAGATATCACTATATCTTTTAGGTGTCTAACTTGAGATATTTTATGAATTTACCCCATAGAAGTGTTGTAAGAAACAATATTTGGTGTCATTATCTACTGTTGGTTATTCAACCAGAGGACAACTTTATTGTGCCTTTTAATTTCTAGTGCTTTATTTGGTTTCTTCTGAAGAAAAATCCACCCACTGTGTCATTATTATTGATTAGCCGCAGTATATGAATTTTTTTATTATCTCCATAAACCTTTGCAATATTACTGGCTATGAAGATCAAACTCTCTGAGTTTAGGATGCTGAAAGGACTATTAGTATATCAGATCGTTTGTTCCTTGATTACTAGCAGTACTATTAGATTCTGCTTTGTTGTCTCAGTAAGACATGTCTCATTGTTGAAAAATGAATGAGCTGCAGCCCTTCATGTACGATGTATCATGTAGGGGTCTGTTTCCTGATGGTGTTAGTTTTCACTCCTTTTGGCTTTCTTTGTTTTTCGGTTACACTTTTTCTCCCTCTCTGCATACGTGTGAACCCAATGCAAGGAGTGAGGGTTCGTCTTGGAACCACGAGATTTGGTGCTGCTGCTGTGCGAGCACATATTTATTCTTGATGTTGTAGTTCATGGCTTGTCTAATTTGTGTATCATTTTAGGACTTAGTTATTAAAATGCAGTTGGTATATAAATTTGGATACTCCTTATCAATAATATATAATTTGAATACTCTGCTGATGACATAACAAACGGACTCATCTTTTACAATTGGCAAGTCACTTAGGCTTTTAATGCTTTCTTCTTCAAAAATGGTGGTATCTTGCCATCTTAAGAGTTATTTTACCTACATATAGAATGTGTATACTTTCTTGAGCCGAGGATCTATCGGAACCAACCTCTCTACCTTTATAAGGTAAGAATACACTACCCTCCTCAGATCCCACTTATGAGATTACACTAAGTTTGTTGTTGTTATTGTTATTGTTTTGAGGTTGAAAATCCGCTTGATTATAAATTACTTTCACCACCAAACAAGACAAGGCTCGCTGCATCTAATTTGTATAACGGTGCTAAAACCTGAGATGACTTATGTGGTTACCTTCCGAAATCATAGAATGGCTAGCCAGTTAAAGATGGATGCACCCCAACATCGGCTTGTCATCCTTCAGTTAGGACTATAACTACCCGATAAAATGGAAGAGTATCCTCTTTCTTTCTTTTTTCCCCGTTTTCCCTTCACTTTTTTTTCCTTGTTGCCAACGGAATACTATCACCGTGGGAGAGTTTAAAATGTGTAATGTTAACCATTCCATTATTTACACAAACCCTTCGATGACTTATCGACTGCCTTGCTTGAGGAATAGTTTCACAAAAATGGAGACGAACCGGGATAACGTCCGATCTTGAGTGTGACGTCCTGCCGAGAGAGAGGAAATGCACTTCCACCAAGCCACCATAAACATAGAAAGATAAGTGTCCAAGATTAGCATATGATATTATGTGGCTCTCTTCATTTAGTTTTAGAACAATAGGGTATTGGCTGGAGAGAAGGGGGACATGTTCCTTACAACCCCCCACCCACCCAACGGAAGTCACCCAATGGAAGTAAAGAGTAAAGACTAGGGAACTGCCAAGTTGTACAACAGAAATGACTACGTTGACGGCAAGAATCAAAGTTAGAAACAAGTCGTGGGGTGCACTAATAGAGCTCCACTTGAATTCCAGTGATAGTGAGAACGTATAATTTTATATGTTTTCCTCATAGAGGTAATCTGCTAAATCGATAGAACTGTAGTTAATATCTTGAGAAGAAAAAGAAAAGAAAAAAAAAAGACGTGTACAACTCAACGCGCGTGACTAGTGCCTCATGCTTTAAAAATTGTCGGTTTGATTAAAAATAAATTCATTGTTATAATCTTTTATTGAAGGACTGAATATGAGTACAAGTTTGTTCAATTTTATACTATGATTTATTGCCTCTTTAATTACGTGATTACAACTACAATATAACACAATTATCATTCTAAGTTTCTGAGAATAAGTGAACACCCAAATCAGAGCACTTGAAAGACTAAACTAAATTAGCACAAGATCTGATGTAAATGCAATATATGCCTAAAAAGACAAATTTTCCTGAAGTGTGATTCTTTATCTGTTCGTGAAGGAGATTTGATCAAACAGTAGATGGTCACGGAGTGTTGGAGTAAAACATGTTGGACAGAAAAGGAGGTCAATTCTCACTTGGTGAGAAAAGAGCGAAAGCTTAAGGAACGTTGTCCTTATTTGATCGCATTCTCAATTTCTCGCATCCAGCTTCCGTTCTTGCTAACAGATCCCCACGCGAGGCAGTCCTTAATCCCACTCTTTCGCAAATAGGTTTCAGGTCTGATGAAGGAGATGACGAGCAAAGGGCGGAAAAGGCCTTTAAGCTTATTTAACTGGATAACTGGCTACTCTTCAACTACTATATTAAAGCTGGTTATATTACAAAAAATAAGTTGTCTTAAAAGTGGCTACATGGTATAATGTAAACAATAGATTTACAGTAAGTTAGGATTCATTTCGATTGAAATTTCGTAGGCTAGACCGCTAGAATCAATGTCAGTAATTGACTGTCCGTAAGAAAAAATAATTTGGTCTCAAATGGATCGTTCGCTTTTTAATCTCTTGATCCTTTTTGTAATTTTAGCTAATAAGAAGAATTACTCATAAATTGGATTTAGAATCACAGTTTGCCAAAATATCATGAATAAATATGCAACATAAATTCCATGAAGCGCCATAATTCAGAGAAAATGTCATGAAGAGGTGACAATGGGTGGTCCGGGAGGACGTGAAAGACAAATTACGATCCCGTGTTTGGGTAAATGAGGATCCTAATTGCCACACAAACAAATCTTTCACAAGAAACAGAAAATCATTTTGAGAGTCCATCAATATATCCTATATCCGTTATTTAAACAAAGGTGCTAGTCCTGCATAGTAAAAAACAAACCAGATCTCAGACTAAAAAAAAAAAAAAAAAAAAAAAGCAGCCCGGCGCCCTAAGTTTCTGCTATGCGGGATCCGTATCTTCCTGGTCACATGACAGCAACTTTACCAGTCACGTCAAGACTCCCTTCAAACCAAATCTCAGACTATTAGGAGACAAAAAGTAAAAGGCAAAAATAGAAACTGAAAAGATAAAAAGAACAAAACCTCATTGAATTCGAAAGTTCAGTACCTTGTATCAGGAAGGCAATGCACTCCCCATGGCTTTTACTTTTGATATAGATTGATTGCCCGAAAGGAATGGAAAAAGTGCCAGTTGTATTTTCATATATATGCTTTAATAGCCGATACAGGTCTATCTCAATTCTTTCATACTGTATGTACATGGGGAGACAGCCGCTTATGAGAGACAAGCTTCTAATATTCATAATTAAACCAACTGCCCAGGAGAGAAGCTTCTAATGTTCTTAATAAACCAAATGCCCAGGACCCTATTATAGATGGACATAGGGCTGCCTACTTGATGAAGTAAAGAATCACACTTCACTGAAAGGACTAATATTTTATTAAGGTCGGTAATGAAGAGTATAATTCTGCTAGGCATTGGAAGATCCAATTCAGCAACTGTTCTTTAGGTAGCTCCAAGAGCAGTTCAGCCTGAATAAGACACATCATTACACAAAGCCACTTAGATATGGAAAACTTGCCTTTCACATTAATTATATTCCCATTCTTCCAAATGAAGAAAATGGAACCTTAGTGGATTATTATAGGCATAGCAAGGTAGTAAAACTCAACAAAACCATACCTTTATTTGGCCATCTTCAAAAATCAGAGAATTCTGATGAACATCTGAAGTTGCTGAATCAGTTATCAATTTGAAAACCTTTTTCGACATGTTTGTTTTCATGCCAACCATCTTTCCTGAAGCATATATGCTGGTAATTCCTAAATCTGCTGCCATTCTTCTGACATAAAGCTTCTTCAATAGGATTTCCATAGAGTAAGGTTCTTTGCCATACTGACGCCTCAGATTTTCCGTAAATTGCATCAAGCTGAAAATGTCCTTTTCAGCTGCTTTTTCAGCGCCATTAATGATTTGCATGGGGTTCTCCAAATGATTTATGTACTCGGAAGGAAGATGAGGGTTTATATTGATATCAAGCTGAGACAGGAAGTGAGAATTTTAAAAGGTTATACACATTTATTTGCAATTGCCAATGAAAGTAGCAGATAAAGAATAGGCTATATCTTTCACAATTGGATGTTACAAAAGCAGATTAACTTTAAACCAGAGGCACAAATTCGTACAAGCTATTTGTAGAACCACTAGTCTAAAGTTCCTACATGAAGCTATTTCCACGTGCCTAGGGAACCAACGTGGTCATGCTCAACATTTTAGCTAACTAACGCGGCTTAACAGTTACTCCCTCTGTTTCAATTTATGTAAACTTATTTATTTTTTAGTCCGTGCCAAAAAAAAAATGACACTTTTTCATATTTGAAAACAATGTACCTTTATGCAATGATTTATACCACACAAAATATATGTGACTCATTTTACACCACAAGTTCAAAACTCCTCTTTTTTCTTAAGCTCCATGCCCAGTCAAATAGGTTCACATAAATTGAAACAGAGGGAATACTAATTAAGTAGTTATGCTAATTTTGGTATGTTCATGACTAAACAATTACTAATTCCATAATATAATTTTCTCCCTTTTTCTTGAGCCGAGGGACTATCAGAAACAATCTCTCCACCTTCACGAGGTAGGAGTAAGATCTACATTCACACTACCCTTCCCAAATCCCACTTGTGGGATTACACTTGTCTGCATACACACAACCCTCCCCAGACCCCACTTGTAGATTTACACTGAGTTTGTTGTTGTGTTGTAAAATTATTCTTTTTTTAAGATTTGAATTTCTCTGGTTGACATTCTAACCAATCATTAAGAAATTAATGATTAATGGCAGTGCCTCAAAAGAGCACCAAGCATTAGGTATTGGGGCGTGGAGACACAACCGCATACGTATAATGGATTTTGTACTCGAAAAACATATCAACTTACAGAAAATATGAGAGCATTAAATACCTTCATTGCGTGGTAAGGAACTGATATTACACGATGCTCATCAACCTGGAATACAAATAAAGATAACAGATCTCATTACAATTTTCTCATTTTGAGAGGTACAATACTGATCCATAGATGTATCATCTATGTCTGTACTATATTAAAAGCAAGAACCCCAAAGGTGAAAAGTTAAATTACTTTAATACCCCTCTTATTAACCTAATATCCTATTTAATTATTTCAAAAATAATAAAGCCTCCAAAGAGACCCAGCGCTTCAGAGAGACACCTTATGTGAAGCCAACAAGTTTACACAGTTAGGAAGCATATTCTCAAAACTGTCGTGAAAATATTTTCATGCCGTTTCAACATTTTGGACCAAAGGATGCAAAATTTGGATGCAATGATTCTTGCCAATACTATGACATTTATCCAAAGGATTGTCCTTCTTCATCATAGTTTATTTTGAGGAAATAAAGTAATATTCATGGAAGGCAAAGTCAATTCCAAAGTGAATAAACAATAAAGTGACAACAAAATTGGGTTCTTCTTCCTTCACTCCATTCATTCTTTAATATTTGTTCTTTGTGATTTATGAAATTAAATATGTATAGATATTAGGATGGATGGTTATGATCTAATATGATTCTTCAATTTATGAGTGTCGTGGTCTGATTCAATAAATGATTATGCTACTTCTTTGAATCCCTTTTGTTTGTATTTCGGTTTCATTGTTTTTCCCTTGCACTTGACAATTATAAATAAAGTAGAAACTGACGAGATAAACAATTTAGGTTATAATTTTATTTAGAGCACAGAGTGCGAAACTTGAAAACATGTATATAAGCCATGTAATTGCTTCTCTGATTAAAATTTATGAAAGGCAAAGATATTTCCGCGAAAATCGAGATTCGTGGCAACCACAATATTTCTTAAGAGGCTGCACAAGCACTAAGTGTTGCCACTTAGTATAATTAATAAAATTCTTTCAACCTTTCGGTATATATAGATGCAATACACATCTCACCTTTGATGACCAAAAAAAGGGGAAAATGATTTGATGGCGGCCGCCACCCTGCGGCATATGATATTTGGGATGAAGTTCTTAGATTGTTGAAGAATAGAAAAGAAATTGCAGGTAATATCTTAAATAATGCCTTGGATAACATCTTTCAATAATTTAGCTACAGATTCCTTTTGGAGTTAAAAGTTGTAGTTTTGTATAGATAGAGTTAGAGCAATTTAAACACTTGAGAATCAACGTTACGTACGGTAAAGAAAAAACTATGCAAATCAAGTGATTCATACTGAAACTTAAGATTTTTATTTCTATTCTACATGTGCTTAAATGATTTAAATACTTAATTGGATTTAATTTTGGCTGATTGATATATTTTAATTCATAATAGTAATTTGACGATTCAATTAAATAGGGTTTGCCAACTATTCACAAGTAAAAGTGACAATTTAATTTTTGAAAAGACAAACAATATTGAAAAAGTTACAATCAAGTAGTATATTTCGTTTACTATGACTACATGGGCGATGGATCTTTTTGTCGTGACATTTTAGGCATTGTTTCTTTTACATAAACTTTGCTCATTTAGTCAACATCATGTATATGAGGAGGTTTTACTCGGTTATAGAGTTACTTTGTGCCTAAAGTTAATCATTTGTTTGCAAAGTTTGTTGTCTGCTTGGAACAAACTTTCAGATATTGGTGTTTGTTTAGAATGAACTTTCGTGTTTATCCCAAGAAAATTCAACTTTATCCCCTTAAAAATCAAGGATATCTTTTCAAATTTGTCTACAAATAAAACTTTACGATAACGATAAATAACACATAGACTCAAACAATTTTTAATTATAACATGTTTTGTTACATGACCAGTATGTTTGTACCTCATAAAATCAAAAGGCAAAATACATACATAGCCCCTTAAACTTCGCACCAATTTCCACCTAAACACTTTAACTAAGGTTTGTTCCTATTAAACACTCTTAACCTCATTTAATCTGTACCAATCAGACCCGTCATGACTAACCACTACAAAAACTATCATACGTGAACTTCACACGCCTGACATGTCAAAAAGAACAACTAAAAAAGAGCCGTGTGGCTTTTAACTTTGGCTAATCCCAAAAATAAAGTTTTTCAGCAAATAATATAAAATTAAAATTGCGGAAACCCATTGTCGACCGCAAATCCCCATCCCGTCTTATTCTATAGCGCCTCCCCCCCCCCCC